>JAQGCC010000094.1:0-61209 GCA_034698905.1 Xestoiulus laeticollis | reverse complement strand
TGGCTGAAATTTAGAAGCTGAATGTTCTGCAGTCATATCAGTCATATGCAGGCACTTTGTTTACATCACGTGTTCAGTGGTCATATCGTAACAGCGTTTCGTTTAAATGCCACTAAAATATGACAATCAGGATGCATTGCTTTCATTTTTGTTTCTGAAGGCTCGCATCTGTTGTTTTATCCTCAAAATTAGGCGAGGTCAAGCATTTTATCCACTTGCAAGTGAAACCATTTGTCCGCCTAGATTTCGATATAAATTTGTTACATGTTATTGTCTGTCTGTCTGCCCAAACACTAGTTATTATGATAGCTTAATATATCTTTATGACCATCGCAGATATGGCAATGTTTGAGGGGAAACAACGAAACGCTCTTAAAACCTGAAACCGTCCATCAGTTTAGGTCGATTTGCCGTGCAACATTAGAGTTCAAGATCACACGTGGGATATTTATAGTTGGAAAATCAATCAGTAGTCAACGAATTGTGCTCGTACGACAATGGCAAAAGTGCTGTCGATTCAAACGTCGTTGTCCTGCATTGAGTGCTTCACGTGGCGTTAAAAATGCATAATGCTAATTGAATGACGAGCTACATTGTATATACATGCAGGCTCTTTACCATTATCTTTGAAAATAAGAAGAACCTAATCGATATTGTATCAGCGTCCTCTGTCGTGCATCGTGGAGGTGATTAAAATTTCGATCTTAAGCATGAACAGCTATATATGTATTCAGGTTTTCAAATGCTGACCTCGAATGTACAGATTGTAAACTTGTCGTCGTCATTATTTTTAATTATCATGGCAGCCGTCCTATAAACCGTCCCACACATTCACTTGTCTGTCCATGATTTTTGTGACTTCTTGGAAAACGTTTTCGAGGGCGTTGATCGAAGAAGTTAACACGTGTACTTTGGAGAATTGGGGGGAAAAAGACATTTGAATCCACCAAGGTTTGTGCTGTAGAGTTATATGTCTGGATGTCGGCCATCTTTGCACGATTTGCACAGCAGTGTCCATCGGCAATGGGAAGTTCCCTTCAACGAGAACTACGTTAATTTGCCACACATATACCGGTTCTGTTTCATAATGCAGCATTCGTGTTACTCGTGCCATTTAAATAAGATTTGTAATCAGGTGTGCGAAAGTAGCACAATTTGTCCCGATGTCCGGCAAAAAGCACTTGAGGTTGGCCAAACCAGCAATGCGTTACTTCCTCACACGTGACTGCCTATTTTGACTCCTGCTTTTTTTTTTAGGTTACATCGTATTTTGTTAGCTGTCGTGGAAGGGATTGTCTATTTTTTTGTAAAGCAAAAAAACATCTGCGAAATTCAAAATGGCCCCTAATTTTCAGCCGTCCTTTCAATAGCTGCGCCAATTTTTCAACCCGCAAGTAATTATGTTCTCACGACTATTTCACGCTCATCTGGACCCTCTGAATTTCCATCACTCTGAACTAGAAATGATTATATAAACTTGATCCAGTTATCCTAAGATTAAACTTTGCATGCTGTCACAGCCCGAAGTCTGCATGATCACGCGATATACACTGTATACGTGTACAGTTATATATAGGCCGCTTTATGGAAGCACAAAACCCAAGTGATCACGTGATAAGATGTAGAAACGATATGTACAAAATAATGAAAATATTTGTGTCACCTGGTAGTTTGGTGACAGGTGTAGGTAATAGCATCAATTAGAAAAATTGGAATTTTTTTTTTGCAATGGTTCTGGTCTTAAAGTGTTTTATATTTATTGTACTGTACAAAGTCTTGTTTGCATGCATCCAAATTGAGCCCTGTTTCTCGATCTTTTCCATCAATTGGCCCTTTTCTCCTATTAATAAACATGGTCTTGGACCTGGATTTGAGGATCCCGCTCCAATTAACGTGCTTCTTGACATTGTTCCTCCTGATATACAGTTCTGCTACAGACTGTTCAAAACTTTTGCTATCCTGTTCCAAAAAAGTATTGAGGCCCAAATAGCATGATAACGCATTAAAGATAGCTGTACTGTATCTGTACAGTGTTTCCATTGTGATTCTAGATAAATTGCATACAAGGACCTATTTTGACCTAACTTTGTACTACACTGTACTCAAATTGGCAAAAGATGTAGGCAACCAGTGTTTTCCTTGTGCCCAACTGTCTTATATAACCATGATGGAAATATTTGTTACTGATAAGGGCTGCTTATTAGAGGGATTATGCAGGTTGCCGTTAATCTCGACGACATTGGCAGCACTGTTTTTTTTTTGCCAACGCGCATGCGTGGGGACGACGTTAATGGGTTTGTGGTTGAGGAGAGACGACAATTCTATTAGTTTAACGTGATACCACAACATCTTTGAGGAGCATAACGACTTTTACGCCGCGCATGCGTAATAGTGTGTTTATCGTTCTCGTTAAGGTAAGTCGTTAACAGCTCACCTGTGCAATTCCTCTGTTATCGTGACGTGTGTGCATGGACTCAATCCCTCTTGGGACAGGCAATTATTGTGCATGGATGATTAAAACGGAACAATGAGTCGCTTCAAGAGTTTTGCCTCGTACGTATTTCTTGTAAGATTTTGTCAAAAAAGTTGGGGCTCGTGCCTCTAGAAATTGACCACTGGCTCACTCCTTCCTCCCCTTCACATTCCATAACCCATGCAGTCGTTATCCCAATCAGCCGCGGGTGAAAGGTGCTCTGACGGCCTTCGCCCATCCCCACCCCGGCGTCCAGTGGCCCGGTCTCGATCCCGTGGGGGGACGGACCCATTGTGAGTTACTCGGCGCTAGTTTGGTGGTGCAAACCCCGGCGCTGTTGAGGAGCCGAGCAGTTCGCCAACGTCAAGTTCAGTGTCATTGCTCTTTGCGGACCTCCTGTTTATTCCTCTCACGTGGGCCATAATTTTAACGGGGTTGGGCGGTTTTTTTTTTTCTTCTTCTTCTTCTTCGGTGTGTGCGTATCGTATCGTGTGTGTTGTGTGTATGTGTGTGCACAGTTTGCCCTTCTTCGTTTTCATCCCAAGTTGCTCAGCTCGAAAACTTCTTCGTGCCATTTACACTGAACAGAGTCGACTTGCGGCGGTGCCTTGCCCCTCCGAAAAACTTGCTTTTCGGGACCTACTATATACTACTCGCCGTCCCCTCAACCGCCCCAAAAAGTCCATTTTTTTCCCTCGTTTTTTTTTTTTTGGTGGTCCAACGACATGCTCACTCTCGCACCATAGATTACCCAACGACTCAGATGAACACGATGGTCCGGTCCAGGGAATTTCGCATTGCGGACATGGGGCAGCAAGGGCCGCTGACAACCGCGACAACAACGCGTTACCGGTGATTGTTTATATATATATATATATATATCTGCTTCGGATTGTTTGTGCCCTTTTCTCCTGACAAGTTCGCTTCTTGGAATATACGATTGTTTGTTGTCTGACATCACCTTCCACACAATTGTCGCTGCTTTTTTTTCATTTGGTTCGGCCTTAATGCAATGAGTGCGCAAACGGAATCGTTGCCAAGTCTGACGTGGGAATCGGTGGCTAATGGATTAAGACCTAAGGTAATTTTGTGCCGTATTAATTTGATTGTGGAGTTTGATATGTCCGGGACGAAGAACGTGGCACAAGGCTATGGGTTTATGACATGGTTTTTTTTTAAATTCTAGTAAAAAATGACTCCCCCCCCCCTGCCCCCGAGGCTGGTTTCTAAATTGACATTTTTTGTTTTTTTATTCTTGAGCTGGGGAAAGTAGGCTCGAGGACTTCATTTTAGGCCAATTTAAAGTTATTGTTTTGTCGAAATTGAGGACTTGCTTTTTAAATTTGTACATGTAGTGGGAGCCTGCATTATTATACTGTACGTGCGGAGACCTCTCCGGGAGGTAGCTATTGGAAACACGTTTCTTAAAACTCAAGTTTAAGGAATTTTTCGTCGTAATTTATTAGGGAAACCAAACACACCCCGGCGGCATTGTGAAATGCTTTAAAATCCAGATTTTGCCCCCATTTTCGACTTGAAATTTTGCCTCTAGCTTTGAACTCCTTTCAAGATTTGTAATGTCGAACTTGTACCTACCCCCTCCTTATGTACATGTATATGCAATCGTTAATTTTGCTATAGTATACTAAACGCAACTTTTATCAGCTTTATCAGCACTTTTTCATGGCATCTTGCAATGTCACCACATGCATGGTCACTTACACGTGCATATTTCTGGGTTCACACCCCTTTATCGCTTTTGATAATATCGACACTTTAATATGGAATGATTTGTTGCTGTTCAATTTTAATTTCCCAACATAAACACAGTAAAAAACTAGATATACTGCATGAGGTGTTTTAAAATAGATGCTTACATGTAAATGTTGTGTAATTGGGGTTGGCTATGCACAGCTTGACATTCAAAATGACGTGCTGACTTGAAGCAAACTGGATTATATGAGACATATGCACAGCTTTTTTATGCATGATAAGATAATCAGTATAAGTTGTATCATTAGCATTTTTATTTAAAATCTTCTTTCGTAATATAAGTCAATTAAAACGCCGATCAACCAACATGTTAATCCCCAGTGATTAAGAAGTAATTTTCTGCATATGAAAATATGACAATCTAGTTAATAGTACGATAAGGATTAATTCATGTTTTAAGCATAATTATAAAATTGATAGTTGTTTTTATAAAATTTTATATTCTTTTAAGCCTGAAGTCTAACAAAACTTTTTGGATATTTGTATCATGAGAAATGAATCGTTAAAATAATAATTTGTAATTTCTATTTTTTTTTAAAGCAAACAGTTTTTTTTTCCAAATTCCTCTTACGCCACGAGATTGTTTTTTTTAAATTTTGTTTTGAGTATTTATTTGGTTGAAAATAGATTTTCTGACCCGTGATGAAAAATAATTGGGAAAAACGAGCGGTGCCACCGAACTTCTATTCCGCCTATTTTTTTTTAGTATTATTATTATGTTTTAGCCCGAAATCGGGGGCAAAACTAGCTTAATTCGCCCATTGTTGAGTGATCCGTAAATTGCACGTTTGGCTTCATCAAATTAACCATATTTTATGGGGATGTGGAAGAGAAGTGATCGCACTCCAAAACTGCACGGACTAAAAATTTATCTGATTTTCTGCGCTGATAAAAATTTTAAAATAAATATTCGTGAGCTAGTCGTTGGAATGCCTGCAAGATTTCAGTCTTCCGCTTTTACCAACTTTGATACAAAGTTATATTTATTTAACAGATTCCTGCTAGTTTCGTTGTGCCTCTTCATTTTTATGGGCCTCGATGGTTAATTCGTTCTCTCACCTTCGTATATATGGGCCATAATTAAAATTTACACGCTATCATAATTAGTCATTTTCATGCTGGTCAAAGTAACATGGTCATTTCACCAAAAGTGTAAAGATTCGACCTGTGAAGTAAATACCACAAAGGACGTTGACTCTTCATGTGGTCAGGCTTAAGAATTATTGAGGACACTGGTCACACTGATTTCTTGGAAAAACTTTTATCAGCTTATAGGTAATAAGAAGCATTATCCTTAAAAATCATTATGGCATGGTTTAGGAAAACAAGTCTAAAGATTTCCAGGATTGGAGCCGAGTCAAAGCAATAAATAGTTGTCATATTTCTCCATCAAAAATATGTGTAAAACCTGGTTTGGAAAAGTCTTTAGTTTCAAATAAGTTATAATGCTGACGTCATCGATATCTTTTACCTTAGGAGGTGCCCCCATGCTGGGTCAAGAAATTTAGTTTTTAAAAGGTTGTCAATGTTGTTGTTGTTTTTTTATATTAAACGCCATGTCAAGATCGGTTTTATATGATAATGTGAAATCAGTAGCATGCCAACGAGAACAACTTGTCAAAAAAGTAAAGTAGTTAGCTTCCCCCAACAGCATAAGTTAACATTTTTTTTTTTCTCCTATGAAATATTACGTTATTTAGTCATCAAGTTGTTAAGCTATAAAGTCGAGTTTTTTATTATTTAATATAAAATAGTTGACCTATGGGAAGCTCCATTGAGCATTTGCTTGTGTCGTTACGTTTCTTCGGGCATGTTTTTTTTGTAGCCATTTGGGGGAGAGCAAGCAGGGTTAAAAGGTAGTTATTCCTTGTCAAGGACGTCAAACTACATCCCCTTAAACACCTGTAATCAAGTCGTTTTGACGTAATACGTTTTTTGTTGCAATTTTTAATCTGACGTCCATCTTTTTATTGCCTTCCAGTCCTAACTTCTTGCCTTTTTTTTTGACTTCTCGTTTTTGGACGAAGGTATATATATCTGGTTTGATCCCACTTTTTCAGTTGGGCCCACGTCAAACATTGGCAATGGCAGTAAACACTGTTTAGTTGACATATAATGGCTTTCGCCGCCATCTTGGGTGTCTCTTCCCTACGCCCTAAACTTGTCGTTTTGGATTTAGTTTTGTTTGGATTCTCGTGGTAACCGAAGTAGTCTTCACACGTTACTTGTTCAGTTTTGAATTTTCACGCGAGTGTGGTTACAGATCCTTTTTTTTTTTCCATTGAAATCGTCTCGGTAACTGGCGACCTAAAATTAAAAGTTGGCAGAGTTGCGAGTGCGTGAAATAGTACATTTTTTCGTGTTTTTTCTGCTCTCCCTCCCCCTTTTTTCTGTCGACTGTGGCGACTGTGCAAAAAGGTTATTTGCCCGACTCCGTTCTCCTCCTCTTAATTTTTCTACCCTTTGCCAAAAAAAATCGGTTCTCGCCTCGCATTTCTTTCAACTTGATTGGGTTCAAGGCAATATGAAGTATTTTTCAGGAGAAATGGCCTTTTTACCGATTTGGGTGATGCATATGCGTGAAAGAATTCCCCCGTTTCTAGTGGGCTTTGCCAGGTTTCCGAATTAATTGAGAATATTTGTGGCAGTGGTGCAGGCATTTTTTTTAAAAAAACTAGAAATTCTGATGAAAAACATGGAGGCTGCTTGTGATGTTTACTGAACTTTGAAATGTTTGCTGCTTCCAGTGAAATGTAATATTATATAGTCTTTGTGTTTGTAATATTCATTATCACCACACTTGCATGTAGCAACAATATTAAAAAATAGTCAAATTTCACGTATTGCGTTTGCTAGAGGATTTACATGCAATTCTTGTAGTGATTGATAACAGCATCTTCACAGTATACTCGTATCCATATACATGAATATCGAATAGGCAGTGTTTCGAACAATGCATAGTCATATGCATTGAAAACACCAGTTATGCATGCTCAGAAATATAGAAAATTGCTAAGCTATGCCCATTATCTTCAAAGACGAATTTTAGAGATGCTTTTTACTAGTATTTGAAACTAAACAGCATGTCCGATATAATATACAAGTCCATGATTCGACAATATATTTACATTTAATATTACAAAAAACTCGTAAAGCCATAATGACTACATGTTTACTAACTGTCAATGTATCTACGATGAAGTTTTTATAGTTTTATTTAAAATGGCCACATTACTAAATGTACTTCCTTAATACGTGTCATTTTGAAGGGTTACCACATGGTGTCTCCATCGATGTTTTGGTCATTGCCTTTTTTATTTTTTAATGAACAACAATAATATTTTATTTTACTAGATCCTTAAAGGGAATATCCCATGCAATGTTACAGAAATGTGAAACCCATGTTAGCATATACGTATATTCCTTATTATAATTAAATGTCCGTATTTCTTAGAACTTCTAAATACTGTCGAGTAGTCCCAATTATTCAAAAATATAAAACGATATTTGAAAAGCAATCGATAGATTGTAAATTTCTAGAATTATATATAGGGAATGTCATTTTCCAAGTTGTATTTTTATAGCGTCATCTAGTGGTACGTAGAAACCCCATTAGCAGGATATACATGTACGTCGTATTTATCCGGATGCGGGCCTGATTATAAGCACCCTATATGTAATTTCCGATTAAGTGCCTTCGATGTGTATTCAAATATTATTACTTATTATATGTTTGTAATAGACCGATGATAATAATTCAGGGACATGCTTCCAAGTACAAATAAAGAGGGGCTCGTGTTTCGGTGTCGTCTTTCTACGCCAACGCGGCTGAGTTAATTATATTTCGGCGAGTATATACATGTACATACGTAAAACGTATTTATTATTCAATTTGATTAAAAACATGGCAATATTGCAATAACCTTTGGTGTTGGGACGAGTGTCAACAAAAGGCTCCCGAATGTAAACACGGTATTACGGCTTGCCATCTGTGTATACTCGTTTCGTCAAATGGCTATTTGCTCACTTCTGTACTCTTTAAGTATATTGCTCGAGTCCCAAAACGACCTTTTTAATATCAAGTTAATGCCTCCATCATCGAGCAGTTTGTATTCAATTAATACTCTTTTTATGTCAATAGTGGATGTTTGAAGTTACGTCTTTTTTATTATTTTGCCAATTTCGAAGATTAATATAACGGTGAGAGAACTTGATGTATACTATACTCTTTCATGCATTCAAATATGTATGAAATAATTCCAAGCACTTTACGAGGTAAATTCACCTCGCATTAGTTAAAAGCAAAATTTGTTGATTTTAAATTTTCGCGAAACACTTTGTTTATATACATGTAGAATCAAAGTCAAATTCTAACGTGCATTATATTAATTATGTCTATTAACAGCTTCATTCTTTGTATAATTTTTTTTGTAAGTCTTTGATAATTAATTTAATTTGCTCTTAATAATACAGAATAATGTACATTCATTAAGAAGACCTAATTTGAATGGCTCTTCACTTAGTTTTATGACATATATACCGGCTTGTCCCAATGCAAAAGTTAATATGACGACAATTAACAGTGTAGATTGTAACCTGTAATGATGGCTTGCCCGTGTTATGCAATGTTTTAGCCGAGATGTATAGAGGGTTGTATTCTTACATCTAAATGGCATAAACTCATTTGTCTACTTCCCAGTTAGTTTATGGGTATGCGGATGCCATAAAAAAGGTGCATTTCTCATCAGTGGTGACCCCTGATCATTATGACTGTAATTTTAATGAGCAATCTTTTTGGGGTCTCTTACTTTCATTGAGGGGTGGAGCAGGTGAGAAATATGACCTATTGTGCCGTTATAAAAATACAAAAAACGATGGTGACTTCTGGGGAAACGCTTTACATGTGGCATCAACTAATGCTTTTGAATCTGCATGCATTTCACTCGGGATAAATGCCCTTTACATTTATTTTTACTTTAAGGGATTTTAGCAGGTTTTTTTTCTTCTTTTTTGGTCCTATAACCACGCGAAAATATGCTGGAAACCATGTTTACTTTTCAACCGCCAGGTGGTTCCCAGCACGCATTTTAACTTCTGTAAAAACAAATAGACGTGGCCCCACTAGTGGTATGTCATCGCGCCTGGGTATACTGTATACCCAAATTTGATGAAGGTTTCTGTACTTTCTACAAACATTGCCAAATGGCGGATGGCTTCTGGAATATTGATCAAGTTTAAACATTTGACTTGCGTCCAATAAAAGTTGTTCTCAACTGACATCTGTCTCTGTCGCCTCATATGAAGGTATGCAACTGGTGTTTTATGACGTTTCTCTACAAATCCCAGCCAGGTGACAAACTTTGGGTTTTGGCACTTTGCTGCCCTTCACTGAGTCTTTACCTCTATTAAGCCCTGATGCAATTGCTTATTTATACGTTTGTTATAAAAAATTGTATTTTTGACAAAAACATGTACCGATGGTTTCTGATTTCAAATATCATACGGTCAGCGTGGAGGACCAACTACTCCCATGCATTCCAAGCTAAAAAGAAAAGGTCATGTTGTTGAGGTGAAGTCATGCATAAATTAGTGAGGGGACTCTTGTTTTTCAAACGCATCCTCATGAATAGTCATTAAGAATTGAAGACTTTGGTCCTCGGTGGGGTGACATTATAGGAGGAACGATGCATGGGATATTAGAACCTGTTGAAATAAATCTCTCAATCTGGCTTCCTTCATTCTTTGTTAGGTTTAATGAAGCCTCTTAACCCTTTCCTGGAGCTCCCCCAGGTGGCGTACGATGGTTGGACACGGCTTTACCCCTTTTTCGTGATATAAACCCCCATTAAATGTCACTTTGCCTCGTGGTTCTCTCGCTGGTGAACGAGTGCCAAGGGGTTTTATGACCTGGGTTTTTTAATTGGCCCTTTTTATTGCACCCCCTTATGTTCTGAGCAGGACCCCTACCAAGGCACAAACCAAATTTTTCAAAATGGCCATAAACAGAGAACGTAACAGCTTCTTCCAACATTCCAAAAGCATCGAGCTTCTTTGCGTGGTTTCGAGGCCTGTTTGTGACCAATTTGGGTTTGGTTTGATGACAGGATTTAAGCTTTGGGATTGGCTTAAGGGTGTGGTCACATTGTTTTATTGAAAAATCACCACGTTTTTGTAACGGTTTGTTTAGATGTTGTACGAAAATGACAAAACAATGCAATTTGACTCACTGAAGCCCTGAGGTCGAGGCAATTTCATCAAAGTTGTTATAAGGTTTTGTGAAATCACACTGAATATCGAAAACAAGAGAACAGGGTTTGAAACAAGATGTTTTTATTCAATTTCCAAACCACTGCCAGTGCCATAACCAGTTGCACCAGTGGTGGTGGCACAACTGGGAACGACTATTGATGGTGATTCAAGATGGCCGTCGTGCTGTGATGAAGGGTAACCTCTACTACATGTATAAGAATAGATGTCAAAACTGGGAATTTATAGCGTTGGTCAATTAGGGTGAAAAAGGGCCTAAAGGAGTGGAAAAAAGGGAAAGACTCCCGTTGCATCTTTATTGGATGTGAATCGGTAATAAATGTTCCTAGCGGAGTTTTAACACTTTTTTGAACCCGGTAGTTTGTAAAGTGGGCAAAAAATAAATAAGTAAAAAAAAAAATCCTTTTGCTTTCTTCCTAGATTTTTTAAATGTCTTGTTCTTGAGGTGAAGGTCGAAGAAACCCCGCTTTTATTTTTCCACTTTTTTTTTGTTAGGCTTATTTATATATATTTTTTTTTGTTTCTAAGTTTACGTTATGTAAGAATGACGTCGGCGACCTCTTATTTTTTTATTTGTATAAATAGTAAGGGGAATTTTGTATTCAGAACGACCGACTGTCTTTGAACTTGACTTAGTTTGGGATTAGGTTTTTTGAACATTATTTTTATTGTTTTTATTTTAATTTTACACTGCTGCAGTGCATGTGCTGTTTTTTATTCTCACGTTTTGAATGCCGTGTAATCGCCTACCAAAAGCCATTAATTTAACAATACACCTCATGCATTGCCACGTTCCCTGATTTATTGATTTACCTTTATTACGCTGCACTATACAATTAAGGAACGGTTTAATGTTTTTGTGATAACCGGATTTTTTATATATAAAAAAACATGTGAATTTTAAAATGCTTTCAATAACGAATTTATACTCAAGTTTTTCAAAAACAAACAATGGATTATGTCGAATTAAAAACATTTAGTATTTACGCATCTGATACAATAAGTATATAGCATTGTGCATCTTAATTCTTTGGAGAATCATATTTTGGTGATCATATTAAAATGAAATAGACCGAATAATATAAAAAGTACATAAAACTTAGTCGTATTTTCTTTTCTTTGCAGGTAAGACGTGAGTTTTATTGAAATATATTTCTAAAGCTATCGGTGAGTACTTGCTTATTGAATCTGGCAGGAATAGGAAAAACGCTGCAGCTGGGATTTGAATCTTATGTTCGCTCCAATGGAGGCAGACAAAACAAATAGAAAATTATTTATGAACTAGCGTCTGAGTTTTCTTCTGTTTTCCCAGACTGGAATTTCTCCTAAAACAGACGTCTCGGAAGCATTTCTTGGGGTCATACCGCATTGTTTCTTCCAGTTTCTTCACTCTTTTGTCTAACTGGAGATTTAAGGCCTTAAATCTGGACGAAAAACAAAGGCTCATAAGAGTGCGAGAATTGGATGGCACCGTTGGCACGCATTTTGTTTTGGGATTTGGGCTGCTAGAAATTGCGAAAACGCCTGGAATACATACCAAATTTCCCTTCTTGAGAAATAAAAGATTTTTCTCATCTTCGGGAAGCTATGGGCTGAGAATGCTGCTTGGAAACCAACCACGTTTAGAGAGAAGCCAAAGTGGGGTTAACTATAATTAGTATATTTACATGTATGTTTTATAACAATACTAATTAACTCTGTGTGGGGTGCTGTATAATTCCGGACATTATAGCCTCTCTATATTTGAGTATCATCCAGTGAAATTAATTAAATGATGCTCTACACAGTTCATTTTGACAAGTAATGTTGCATTTCTTCCACAAAAAAACATTGCAAATGTTTGTATTTGTAATCTTGAGTTCATATATTATCGCCTTAAAAATAACACCACCTTCAAGAATGTGGTTGTGTGTGTTTCAATAGTCTGAAAATTATAAGCTGAATGCACCCAATCATTTAAATCACGTGTTCAGTGGCCATATCGTAACGGCGCTTCATTTAAATGACATCATAGGTGTCATACAAAATCCATTGTTTTCACTTATACGTCTGGACTGCATGTTTATCCTTATAAAATCTGGCGATATCACGCATTTTAGCCTCATGGACGTTAAGTTCACATGCAAAAACAATTTGCTATGCAGGCTTGTTTCATCAACAACTAAAAAAAATAAAATAAAATAAGCAATTTAATTGCAGAAGTATAAAAGCTGTGATTTGATATTGTTACATGCAGACAACGATACAAAAATATTAGTTCTAATGGAGCTACATTGTACACGGTCCTCACTTAAACATTTCAGACCTGTCCAGCATGTTGCATAGTTTCTGTCCGTTTTCGCCCAGTTGTTAGCTAACATTGACCTCTTAAATTTCAAGGGCTGTTGAAGGGCGTTGCATAATCTGAAACTTCCAGGCCCCTTGCTAAACGTCCGAGTGAAAATGCACCCAGAAGGCTGTTAGCTCATTACCCCGACGCCATGAAACCATTAGTGGAAGCGATTTAGGGGTGCGAAATTGGGAGGAGACCCCTCTCGTTGCTCCTGTCCAACCAAGGGCCGCCATCTTTGACCTCCTTTTTTGCGCCATAGACATGGTCCCCCACCTCGACCTGCTTGTGTCCACTCGCTAATTGTAGCTAGGGGCTCCCCATAGAACAATCGCCCCTAGGTCAGTCGGCCATCTTGGGGCAATCAGGTGCAGCATTGAAGGACCAATCCATCTTCACGTGTCTTATCCAACTCCCCCTAACCAACCACTCGAAATTTGGCGGGGATAAAGTACAGTGGTGTGGTGCAGGAGGATGGGTGAGGGGGGAGAGAGAAAGCTAGGGGTTAAAGACCCATTCCCCCCCTCTCTTTTGAATACTCCCCTGTGCACCAGGGGTACTCGGTCAATAGGGGTTTACAACGACGTACCTCTCCTCAATAAATATTCCTCCTTGTTCTGCCATCTTGGATGACAACATGGCGCAGGTAAGCCCCTGCCTGTGGTTTGACCGCCCTTGAACTTGAAGCATCCATTTTCTTTGGGAATTCTTCGAAATCTACCCCCACTTTTTCTTCCTTCCTTCATTGGCCTCGCATTTTTTTTTCTCCAACACTGGGTGTAAAAAAAACCAAACAGGTCCTTTCTACGGACGATGCCTGAGACTTCCTGGTGTGTGTGTGTGTGTGTTGTGTATGTGGTGTTTCTGAACCCTCCTTTTGCAAGCCTGGCAATCTGGGGATGTTTGGCCTTTTAGTCTAAGGTTTGTCTATCTCTTTCTGGGTCTGGATAGACGGGACTCCAGACTTCTTAATTTTCTATTCAAGATGGCCGACAACGCTAATTCTTTTGCAAAAGCATTCTGCAACCTAACCAATGTTGTCTTGTGTGTAAGTGGTCCATTCCGAGTGCTGGTATAATAGGATTCGAGTTCCAAATATCATACTAATAATGATCGGTAGATCTGCTAATGATCTACTATAATAAAGATCTGTAGATCTGGAAATGGTTCTGCTAATAAAGTACACTGAAAGTACAGCATCTTTAATAAATATTTCCCATTAAGGTCCTAGGAAAACTCCGCACACCAAACCTAACCTAACTTTACATGGCCAAATCAAATTGGTCATAGTCAAACATTGTCATATATTTGGATTTGCGGAGTTTTCCTGGTGCGCAACTTTCCGTTCACCCTTATTTTATACGTTGTGACTGGGGCACTGAGGGAATATAAGAATCATCAGTATACGCATGTATGTTCAATTGGTTAGGATTCCTAATATTCACAAGACCATATGGTGTTGATTTGAAAGAAGGATATACATTGAAACATGCATACTATAAAGATGACCACCCAAAATTGGCCAATTTCGGTCACTTTATACAGGTGGTCACTATAGACAGAGAATTTATATGAAGGAAAAAACGTATGCACTAAAACCAATTTCTGAAAAAGTGGTCACTTTACCAGGTTTTACTGTATTGTATAAAAATTTGGGCACATTAAGTATTATTTGCGCTAATGGTCATCAAAGGGTGGCGGTGGGGGAGCAGTGGCGCTGATTGCCCACTTCCGGTTATTGGTACATTTCCATTTATTCGCATAATTGGGATCTCGTGACTGGAGCCTCGCAGGCGAAGCGCACATCCCTCGCGCGAGGGGTTACCAGGGGGCGCTTCTGGAGGAAGTGGAGGTGCCCCTGGGTCACCCCGAAACAATTCACCAGTTGTTCCAAAGCCTCTCCCCCCTTCAAACCGTGGGCTAATTACGGCGGGCATTGAATCGCGAGCTTCACTGGAGCGTTTCGGGGAACTTGGCTGGATTCCGGTGACCTTTGACCTCGGTGCATCTCTCATCTGCCTGACGTCATGCTCGGCGTGTAGGTGGCGTGGCAACCCTTTGAGCCTCATCTGTCATCTCAAAGCCACGGGTGCCCCCACCAGGGTGCAATAGCAAAATGGCGCGCGAAAAAAAAAAACCAAGATGGCCGTCTGCAACGCCCTCCAATCCACGCTTTTGCTGATGTCTCAGTTGGAGAAAACAATTAAGAGGTAGCCATTAATGCTTTAAACAATAGCCGCTAAACGAAAAATTTCAATTTGCGACGATAAAGGAAGAATGCAACCCAATTTCGGGTGTTTATGTTTACCTTTTGAGATGCCTGTGGCCGCCATCTTTGTTTGCTTATTTTCTCATTTCCCGTCCATCAAAGCTCGTTTATTGTTATCTGATGACAAGGTAGGGGTGGACGTGAGTCACGAATTTTAACTTTGAATCACGAGTGAAGATTATGCATTAATTGCTTGAAATACATACTCATCGAATTTTTCAAAGTGGAGCTGGTCCACGACGGCCATATTGGAATGCATTTTCCTGCATATGGTTGCACATCTTATTTAGCTTGACTATAGTAGACGTTGAGTTTATTCATCCAAGTTTTAGTTATTAGTTAAGTTTCATAGTAAGAAAAGTAGCGATGCTTTAGTCGCATATATCACCAACCGTTATAATTAGGCAGTGTTAAAATGCAATTACGGCACATGAAATTCGAACCAAAGACTCATTACCAACGCCATGAAATTGTTCTTTAATCCGAAAATCGCCTAGTGAGTGTGCCTGTTTTTTTGTTTGCACTTTACGTTGCATGACGCCCGTTTGGCATTCATGCACAGTTTGCTAAATAAAAAGGAGCTTTTTACAGTGAGTTTTATTTTTTTTTTTAATAAGGCGAGAGTTACGCCATTGTGCAATGAACTAATTTTCAAGGACATTTTCAAGGAAGGAGATTAAAAAATTGAAACATTTTATACTTAATGTAGCTTCAAGCAAAAACTGATATCAAACTTTCAATTTCCGTCCTAATTGCAAATATTAATCCCGGTCACGAATTCTGTTTTGTCGTAGTTGAAATAAAAATGGCACGTATTGCTGCTGTCTTTTGCATGTGTCCATACGTCATTTCAGCGGGTTGCTATGGATATACTTAACCATGAAGCTCTGCTTTACGTGGCTGACATTTAGAAGCTGATGCCCCCCTTATATCGTAACGGCGCTTATTTTGCATCACGTGTTCAGTGGTCACATCGCAATGGCGCTTCACTTAAAGACCAAAAAGTGGATGTGTATGACGATGCAGTTGTTACCATTCGTTGAAACATAACCAATCTTCCAGAGAGGACATCCGTCATGACATGGGAAATGATGTCGTGTTGTAAACTTAAATGAACTCTTTTCTGGATAAAAATCTTTACATGACTTATTTGATAGCGCTATAATTGGTATTTTATCTTCCCAGTGACGTTGCTTAATTAGTGAGGAGTCGACTGACGTCATTTCCGTTCAGTGCAATGCGTGTCTTGTGTCCCGCTCGGTAATGGTCATCCTTTCTCACGGGGGTCGCTGACCATCCATTAGCTACTAATTACCGGTCTTAATTAAATGTGGGCCAGTTGTTAATGGCCCACACAGCGTGGCGAGCTCCCTGTCCAGATGCATTCCTGTGGCCGTTTCCACCTGTGGGATCCTCCGCACATACCTGCGCCTATTTTTCCTTTGTACTTTTTATCTGAACGGAATTTCGGTTGTGGTGGCCGGTCTGGCGCCACTGTGAAATCTGATTCCTCGAATCCGTCCACGCGTGGCCGAGTTGGATGACAAATTCGGACGGAGGGTCTGTCAAAGGCCTGACTAACCTGTCAGGGATGTCGAAGATTTTACAATCTAAAAACGTATTTACTACACCGTTTCAACCCTTTTTCAGCCTTCCACCCATTCCGGTCTTGATCGCCTCTGCTCAGCTCGTTTTATGTCATTAAAGTTGTATTTCATTGCCAACTGGTTATTCCAAAATATCCTCTGCATTCGATCCAATATTAAAATACAAAAATTAAGAGGGTGAAATGGCAGTTTTCTTTTAGTTTATTTTTTTATCCTTTTTAAATTTGGCGAGGTCATGCATTTTATCCACTTGGCGCACATCTTACCTATATACAATGTACATGTATATATACAGTAGCTTTATTTCGTATAGGACAAGATAAAAGTGCCATGTAAAAGTCTGATTCACGAATTCTATCTTGTTTTAGCCCGAAATAAAATTCGGATAAATTTACGGAAGCTCGGAGTGGTTGTGCTTCTGATGTGTCGTGTTGTGTGGAACACTTCAGCACACCTCCTTCGCCGAACGAGGCCAATTCTAAAATATCATTCAAAGTGAAAGACTGCATATACACTGTAACTGTTCTTACGGTCATGTTGGCCTAACAATATGTCTGCTCTAGCTGCGACTCCGTAATCAGGAATTTGTCCCTATTTAGGACACGATAGAATCGACATTGCCCACAAGAGGCGCCACCATCGAAATCAATGCGATCAGTATTTGCTCACTGCACGTTTCTGCGTAGGGTGTATTTATTACAGTGTATTGTTTTATAGTTGTGGACATTGTTGAGAAGGATATTTAAAGTCCATTTGGAGTCGAGGGTGTCAGTGATGGATTGCTCAAATTATCGTTGCACGTACACAAATGAGCAGTTTTTCTTTTAGTTAGCCATTTGGTATGTAAATTTTGCTACATTGTTCGACAGGGGTTGTTTTTTTTTGTCCTATAAATGGGTTGTGTCTACTAAAGTATAATCCTGTTTCCTCGAATTGTCATGGCTTGTAATAGATCTCATGAACGACGTGTCAACACTTGTTACCTGTCCCGTTCGTCCCGATTGAGCATGGTGGCCCACATCGAATTTGCATTTTGGAGAAAATTTATTTCGCTGGTATACTTCTGTCCGGTATATATATAATTTAGCCGATTTTTATTACTCTGGCCCAGCACTTAGGATTCAGGAATTGTAATTATCCTGATTGTCGTGGTTGGCTTGACAAGGTAGAGTGTGTGGGTGTAGCGACCAACAGTTTATTTGGCCCAATTTTTAAAGGTTGTACGGAGCAAAAGTTTCAAAATTTAAGATGGTATTAATTATAATGCCCTGATGGAATGGTTTGAAATATTTTGTTGAGTAGGGAGAGACGAGGATGGTCAGGTGAAATTGTCTTGAAAACCTAGAAAAGCCAAGAAATTTGAAAATTTCATTTCTGTTCGAATCGGTTTGGCCCTATACATATACCTCAAAAGAGTGAAGTATAGTAGTGACATCATTATAAGCAGTCATTCTATTGTTATCTACGTGTGTTTGCCTCGTGACAAAATAATTAACTTTATAACCTTATTAATTTTATGTTGGCCCCAATGCCTAATTAATGCTGCTAATCACTGCCGTTTCATCCTTTTGTGGTCATTTTACATGCCGGTTAATTTCATGCCATGGCAGTTGCCCATTTTTTTTTTCTCACGCATGGTTAATGCTGGCGGCCATATTGCATGGCTCAAGTTGTACACAAATGCTGATAATTCATTACCGTCACATCCGCCATTTAATGGCCAATGCGATAAGGATGCATAGATTTTTAGTTTTGCTGGCAATTTCTTATTCCACTTTTCAACTCGTCCATTCCAAGGGCAAAATGGGCCTGTACTGTATACACACGTTCCAGCTGAGCTTGTTTGATGGTTGAATAGCCCCTGCTTTCCGCTTTGCATACCAAATTTGGCTCATCACGATGAAACAATTGAATTAAATATTAATGAAGCTGGGAACTCTGACCTTTCATTTGTGGTAACAATGAATTCGTGAACTTGGTAAGCATTTTCGTTTTGCTTAAACGTGGATGTACACTATTATAAGCACCAAAAGCAAGGTTTTGGAAACCATTATATACTGAAGATACACCTGTCTTATAAATGCAATTCTTGTACGCTGCCTATTGTATTTCCTGTAGATTGTGGTGGTTTTTGACCATATACTTGTGGAATTTTTTAAAAGTGGGGACATAAATATCATTTTCAATTTCACTGAAACATGTATAAGGTTATACTGGTGACGTCATAGATTATTTTTCGCTGTTTTTTGGCAGGACGTGGTGGGACTCGATTGCAAATTGCTCTAATAAAATAAACCCTGGCGTTATTTTTAGAGTAATAGACCTAGGTTTTTTTTTTATAATCTGTGTCTTGGGGGTTTTTACTACCTTTCGCCTGACGGCTTCCAAACGACAATTATTTGAAATTTTCTGAAGCGAGAAAACAGTTTTTAGTATGGCTAGACGACGGATTTTACAACCAAAGTAAAAATCAGACAAATTCGACATAATAGACCTAGCATATATTTTTCGAAAATCATGTACTAAGATCTATAGACTTGGACTAGTAACATATCTCTAATCTTGAACATGAAATGAACCACTTGTGCTGCTTTGGCATCAAGTGTGATCGTATATAATACACGAATCAATCTCAGCTCATCACATGAAGTTTTGTTGCCTTTTTATCTGAAAAAAATAAACACGATTAGCCTTATTGAATTTCCAATCACTATTGCCTGAATCACACTCCTTCAATGACGAGCAAGATATACATGTATTTCACGCAGCTGCAGAATTCTCACAAAACTGGAATTGACAGGCGTGTTGTATAGACCTGAGTTAGTCAGGGAAAAGTGATTCATTTTGAAAAACTCAAGGAAATTCAAAACAGATATGACAAATTGCTTCAACATATAGACAGTTATAAGGTATGACAAGATTCCTGAAAAGGCGAATTTCCCATAGTCGTAGGCCTACAACTATTTAATAGCACGAATATTTGCTAACTTACTAATTTTAATTAGTTATGATTTTTAATTTTTAATTAATTTTTAATTAATTGCAAATGTGCTTTAAAACGATCCTCTTTGAACAAGCAAGACAGGAAGTTGTTAGGGAATTTTCTATCGTCAGGATGGTCAGGGAACTTTGTTTTAAAACTGGAGAAGTTTGCGCAATTTGATTTCTATTGGAACCTGGCCTTCAGAAGAGTAAAAGTGATTTTTTGACCAAAAAAACCAAAGGGAGGTTTGTGTTTTTACCTGAGTTTGACTCGACCCCCGCGTTTTTCATCTTTTTTTTACATGTTTTTTCCAAGCTTGAACGGTTTCGGTTGTTGCCAGTGGACTTTTAATGTTTGGCTTAGGCACCAGTGGTGGGGGCGCTCCGCCGAATAATTAACACTAAACTATAGCCTCTGCTGCTCATGCGTATGATTAATGCCAATATGCCGACTGACCCTCTCCCCCCATACATTTTTTCTCTCTCTCTTTCCATCTTCCCTCCCCTGCCTTGAACGTGCATTTGAGTCTCCCCGTGGGTAACCCCTCGTCCGGGCTTACCCGAGAGGAAATTCTTGAGGGTAGCCTTGCTCTTGGCTCGGGGGGGTCAATGTTCAACGACATTTGAAAGCCTCTTTTCATCATTGCATCGTACGGGAGGGTGGGCACCGGGCTAAGGGTCACGTCCAATGGGGACGTTGCTCTGACCACTATGGCCAGGTCAAGGACTTGGCGTAGTTCTCCAAGAGACTGACTGTGGACATCCAAACTCGTATTGATAGGAATCCCCACTGGTCAGCGCCACTGCCTTTTAATTGATTGCAATGGAGGGTTCGAGTGCAGGATGCATTTTTCCAAATTGAATTCTAACCGTTCGGCAACGTTAAAAAAGCTAATTTGAATAAATTGAGCTGGCTTTATTACCCTTCTGATCCACTTAACATTTTTTTTCGATAGGAAACGACGTTCATTTTCAATTCAAAAGCTTGTTTTACATACTGACCACGAAATGGAGTGCGATCGAAATGTCTACCAAATGTGCTAATAATTACGATGGAATGCACGACAACGAATTTAGTATCCTAATGCATGTACATGTATAATATTAAAAAGGTCATGCTTGTACAGTAACACAACTACATGTATGATAAGTGTAGTGGCAGATAGTTATTCAGTCAATGCAATTTTGCATTTATATGTATGTAATAATAGTGTAAATATAGCGTAAGAATAGAAATTACTTTTATTTACAATTGTACATGTAACAAGGTTCCTATATACAGACCTGAAAAGCTGGAAATTGGATTGACCTGTTCAATTTAGGTAAAGGGGAATTATTTTGAAGTAGTCGGGGAAATTCTATTTAACGTAAATATTACATTTGCTTTCACCTATTCAGCAATGAGGAATTCCCCTTTTAAACATTATTTTTCGTGAATAAATATTGACATAATTGAAAAAAAAAATTTTGACCTCTATACTCTTACAACTGGCACGACTATTCGCTAACATTCTAATTTTAATTCAGTTATGAGGTAATAAAAACTTGATACATGTAATTGTAGTTGCTTGAATTTGCCAAGCTGAGGTGGTCATTTTCTGAAAATTATATTGTAAAGTAAATTCTAAGACGAGAAGTTGTTGGGCATGTCATCATATTCTGTGAATTTTCAGTCGTCAGGAGGACATAGTCAGGGAAAACCGTTTTAAAAACTGGAAAAGTCAGGGAAGTTGAAAATAAATTTTTGAGGAGAACCCTGTTGATGTGCCTCAATTATAGATCTCGCCTGATCTGATTGGTCGAAAACCTGTTCCCATCATCCCCCATGTATATATAGCTTAATACCCAAACCGTGGTACGGGCCATGGTACGATCCCTAATGAGCTGGGAATGACTGGTTGTTATGTAAGAGGCTTTTTTAATTAACCGGTACTGACCTCACGGAATAGGGGCGGGGGTGAAGACGTCATTTGAATGGGATGGTTGTTGACCCAGACCCAGCCCCGCTCTTTCCGGTACCCCCGAACAATTGACACGGGGTAAAGGATTAAACCGCAGGTATCGAGGTGCAGGGGGTAATTGCTTTTACCCCTTTTATCTCCCTTGACGTACGGGGGCGCGCGCGTGCCACCATTCTCGGAATCGGGCATTTATCGAACAATAGCCCCCGACCTCATCATGATGTTTCAATTCACTTTGGATTGTTTACTTTTGCAATCAAGCCAGCGTTTAGGAACAACCCCCTCTTGCTGCTGTTGCTGATGATCATAATCATCATAATAATAATAATATGGCCGCTATTCTCCCCGCACCACCCACATTTTATGCATGCCCCCCCCCCCCACTAGCTACACCCTTGTTTTGTGTTTGTTTTGTTCCCGGTGTTCAATTGTTAACCTTTTCCTATTGTTCCCCTCTTTTGCATCGCCGGACCTGGGGATGGAGCTGTCATATATGCAAACTTTAAATTTTGGTATATGTTTTTGGGAGGCAGTTTGAGATTTCCAAAGTTTAAAATGCACTAAATTTTGGTAATGGTTTAAGTTTGAATAATCATGACACTATATGGGCCTATATAAATAGCATAAATGAAGCGTGAAATAGGTTCACGATCATCTTTTCACTATGATGATAATTATTAATCTTACAATCAACACGTTAATGTAAAAAAATATAGTGTTGCACTTGTTTTGAGAATGGGACTCGTGCTGAAAATTCCAGGAAGTTGTCCATGCAATGTGAAGTGTCGTGACACTTGCCACTCGATAATGGTGCAGAAAGTTAAGCAATCACGTGGGGGAATTAAAATTAAAACACCTTCAGTGACCGCGAGGCAGCAAGAACTCGATGATGATGATGACGCTAGTTTTACCCCCCCTGTTTTTATCTCCCTCTAGCTCCTATCCCCACTGATTTTTAACTATCAATCTTGGCATTACCCCTCACCCTTGGGTTTGTTCGGCCCTTCTTTTGAACGTCTGACCGCTCAAAATTCAAATAACGAAAATAATGAGTCAATGACCGGTATTTTTTGGGGGATTTTCAGACACCTTGCATGTATTCTGTGTTGTGAAACGTCGGTTAGATATGGCCCCAATTTGACGTGCATATATTCAACGCTATACTATAGCTGTATATACATTAACAATCATGCCAATGGTGATAAAATGCAAAGAGGACTTTGCATTTTCAACTAGATTTTTTAATAAAACTGTTGTTGTTATGATGGACATGTTTAATGTTCATTGTTAGTTCTTACTGCTCAATACATGTATATACCAATACGCAAAAAAATATTATGTATGTCTAGTGTTTGATTAGTATTGATTCATCAGTCGTTAAACAGTTAGTAAGGGTTATTAAATCAATCCTTATCTGTGTGCATTTTATGACCTTATTAAATGCAGCACCTGTTCTGCCACCCTTCCACTTGATTATTTTTACATTTAGTGTTCTAGGAAAGGTTAAAATCTGAAGCACTTTGACTGGCTATCAAGGCATTTACAATTTATTAAAATGTGTGCTATTAAAACGCAAGTTTGGTTTTAATGGCTTTCCAAAAAAAGTTTTATGTCTCTGGGGAACAGTATAAGCTCTTCTGTAGGACCAGGACATATTAGTGTACTGTTCCATTAATTACATTTTTGTATAACAATTTTGTCTGGAAGTTGTTGATCAGCTGCTTACAGTGTTTATAGTTAACTTTAAAAAAAAATTGTGATACTGTCGTAAGCACACCAACAGCATTATCATTAGATTGTATACTAGATGCTCAGTGCAGTGATTAAGGAATGCCGCAGTCTGTGGCATTTACCCCGGGCAATATGTGTGCCTTATTAGTAAATATAATTGATTATGACTGGCTAAAGACTTCAGCAGATACGATGCAACATATATTTTTTTCACAGCGAGTGCCAAATGTCCATCCGTGGAGCTAATGATGATTATGATTGTTGTATGGCGACACCTTGCAGCGTCATAACATTTACTGTAATATATCATATCCCTCGTTTCTGAGCAAATTCGGTTGATTTCGTTTGTCCTTAATGCTTGTCTTTATTGAAAGTACACTGGAACATTGAAGACGTCTTGGTCAGATATAGGATTTGGAAGTCAGGATATTGCACGTCACCATGCAGCACCAGAATCAAATTTTCATTTTAATTGCTTTTTATATATGTTGAAACAATTGTCATCACTCCCAGTTATCGATAAAATGACCAATTCCCTAAATTTGAAAATGACGTCATTGAGTAGTAACACGTGCACTAGGAGTAAAGCGGATTGGTTCAATTAACGACCCCTATTCAACTCTCGCTCGCCAGTTTTGGTCATTTGAAGAATGACATATAGAAAAAAAAAGGGGGTCTCCTTTATCATCCTGGCAAATAAACCCCTCACAAATGTAATAGGCGAAGAATGACGGAGCAGGTTGTTGGCCAATTTACCCCGGATCCCTCAGTCCCATCCTTTGCTCTTCCATTATTTTCCCACCCTATTACTTTACCCTCTTTGAATGGAGGGGTAAACACCCTGGCCAAGGCTCTTTCATGACCCTCTTTTCTGTCTGCCCTGGTCGCCTTCGTGGACAGTTTCGCCAAGACGATTTTTCAGACCTACTTTCCCTGTAACATGCGTTTTCATGAAGTTTTGCTCGCATAATGATTGAAAACACTAATAGTGGAGGGAGACAGGCCAAATTCATGGGGCTGAGAAATTTCGATTTTTTTCCCCTATAAATGCGTTGCTCGACTTGCTATACATATAACCGGAAGACGACCATTTTTATGTCTACCAAATATTCTGCCTGGTATGGTCTCGGCCTTCGTCGAAAGACTAATATGGTCCATCAATCGGCCATTAACTTAGGGCTAGTTTCAATAAAACATTTCGTTTGATAGTATTAGCCATGACGACTATACAACTCCACCAATATCCCAAGATGCTATTGTGCAGTTGTTGAGGCTATCGATGCAATGATGGCACTGTATATGTAAATGACCTGTATTTTATCTTTAATTTCAATGTTTACCTTTTATATTACCCTGTTGTGTATGCAATAATCTCGGATTAAAATCTATGTTATAGGAGTTGCCAAAGTGTATGGCAAAATGAACGGATCCAAATTTACTCTTGTTTCTTTCACAAAGGGGGATGAGCAACTAGCAATAGATTGTTCCCCATTAAAGTTTTCTTGTTTGGCGACAGCTGTCTCCTTTAGGTCGAAATTAAACGTGTCCGTTGTTCAATATTGTCCGTATCATCACCCCTATACCTCACCATATTAACTTTGGTTGGCCATCTTCCACGCTATAGCCAAACTGTTTCTTTCTTGTTCTAAAAAAGTCTGCACAAATTGGGTTTAATTTTTTGTTGTCATCTGGACCCGTCATCTTTTCTGATGTGTGGGCTGCCAATAATTGGGTGTCTCATATCGTTCTTCCTCGAATGTTATGAGAAATTTTTGGTTGGAAATTAAGTTTTGAGACTTCCGGGAGTGGGCTATTTCAATTAGCCCATGGACACAAGCAGAGCCTTCAAAAAGAGGACAATGCTCCCTCGTAACAATTTCATTCACTATCATGTTAGGTCACTGTGTCTTTTTTTGGGGCTTCGAGGGCAGAATTTTTTTTACGCAAAGACCTTTTCCTCTAACAAGATAAATTGACCCAACGCCACTTGGGGTCTCTTGTGTTTCGTAATCTTTCTTTGTATTTTTATGTGCTGAAAACATGATACTTGACTCCATAATAAGCTCAATTCTCAAAATATGTATTTTTTTTTCTCTATTTTCAGGTAAGTTTTGACTCTTAAACGTGTATTTTCCCATCCGTCTTGTCAAGGGTGAATGCCAGTAAGTTGTGCACCATTATAACCTTGAAACTGATTAGATTGGACAATTCAAGATTGTACAGATTAATTAAGAAGGATGCATTTTTAATGATGAATATAATGGGATGCATGCAAGGGCTGGTTTTATCAAAGACTCGTGTAAAATATATATATCGCAATCGGCATTTGGAATTGAAGCTAACAATTGCATGCTAATTAAAATTATTCGCATGGAAGAGGACAATGCTCACGCAATGTCGTCGGTATTTGCCGGAACAAACTGCACACTCGGACCTTTTCCAAGCCCAGATGCGAAAGTGGCGAGTCAAGCCATGACCTTTGAACTTCTCTATCTCACGTACAG
Source organism: Xestoiulus laeticollis (assembly GCA_034698905.1). Classification (NCBI taxonomy): domain Eukaryota; kingdom Metazoa; phylum Arthropoda; class Diplopoda; order Julida; family Julidae; genus Xestoiulus; species Xestoiulus laeticollis. Next base: position 35,313 of record JAQGCC010000094.1, on the reverse strand, counting down.
CTGAAGTTCTCCAGTGGTCTGGTTCATCATCGCCCACGTTGATGCAAGACTAACCCTGATTCACGTTCATGACATGTTTATTTCTTGAGATGTAAGCGTCCCAAACAAGCGGACTTGGCCTATTAATGATGTATGCGTAAGGTCAAAAGTCACGCTAACTTAAGAAGTTGCTAGGATACATTTAAAAATCTTGGGATGCATTGTCCACTCCCGAAAAACCCAGCTGGCACGTACGATATCGGTTAAGTCCATATGGGTATAATGGTCGTTTTATTATATTTAATGGCAGGAAAGAATGGTGACAACATAGTTGATCAATTGCATGGGCATCATTTGGACTTTTTAACTATTCACGGTCGTAAATTAAAATTCTGAACGAGCTCTCGTATAATGCGTTTGAAATAATAATTTAATACACCTAGAAAGTTGTCAACATACCTTGAGAGGTATAAAATTGATGTTGTTTTTAATATTTTATGGGGTGTGCCTTAGCATCCAAAATGGCGCTATTGCATGTAGAAATATAAGCTATAAAATATTAAACTGGTAACCTAAAATATTTGAATTTTTTTGATATATATATATAAGCATGCTTGGCAAAATATACGCTGACAAATGAGCCGAATGGAGGTATTTTAAGTGAGTGTCAATTCAATTGTTTATAAACATACAGACTGTTATCTATGTTGCTAGGTCTAAACAGTGGGTGATTGTCATTCACTGGTTGCATGGTATGGGTTTAAGCAAGATGATTCCAATGTTTCAAACGCATTTTTAATTTGTCTTTTTAACTGACAAACTGGAAAACCTGAGAATGAAAGCATACTTGCAATGGATTTGATAGAGCGATTCCAAAATGGTGGCGAGGCATGGAAACAGTGACAGGGGTGAAAGATATTCCTTTAGTTTCTAAAAATACTTATAGGAAAATGAGATATATTGGGAAGTGGCATTCAGCAGCTGCCAGAAAAACTACAACAAAACACTTATTGTTGTTACCTTTCAAAATAAAAATCCTAAAAGTCGTTTAGCCACATTTCTCAGTTTTCACCGCCATTTAAGTTTTGGGTTTCAACGACCGTCAGGTGGCTCCCCTGCCACCCAAGGTGCTCCAGTGTTTGTTTTCTACCCCATTTCTTTCACTTCACAAATCTTTTCTGGAAATTCATAGTTTTGCAAAAATAAAGCTTAAGATGTGCAACACAATTAAGTGTATAGTTGCCGTTCAAAATTAATCCGCGCTCACTGTATATATGACTCGCCATAGTTGATGTCTGGTCTCTTGGAGGATGAAAAAGCGTTGCATGCAACTCAAACAGCCTCATGAAAGATTCACCGTGTTTTGTGCTGTCAGACATTTCTTTATTGGACTATATCGTTTGTCCCGTAAATCACATTTTGTATCCATTAAAACTAATGGATACAACCGCATCTGTAATTCTGGTACGAATTGGTGCTGTTCGTCTGACTGTCAGTCATGAGATGGATGCTTTCATCTTACTCTGCTTCAGCATCTTATAGAGAAGATGCCATGACGTCTTGGATTTGATTTTTATCCAAATTTATCAATCTCCATGGCCCTTACTGAAAACATGTTCTGGAGATGAGGAACAGTTTCAATACTTGGGCACTTGTATATTAATGACCAAAAATCCACTGGATGGTATCATGGTAGGAGATTGCAATTAATGTATTAGGGGGCCCCCCCCAACAGCTGGAATTTTCATGGAAAATTTGAATATAGCCAGGGGAATTCTGCTTTTACATATTACATGTCTTTACCTAGGTATACAGTGAAACCATGCTAAAGGTGACCACTCAAAAAATTACCAAATTCGGTAGCTGTATACAGGTGGTCACTATACAGAGAATTTTAATGGAAGAAAACATACATTTATGCACTATGCTAATTTATGAAAAGTGGTCACTTACGTCACTTTACCAGCTTTTGCTGTGGGGATGGTCAGGGAAAACATAATAATCCACATTCTCAACGTTTAAAGTTGGAATCTATGATATTTTTTATCCAATGCGGGAAAATTCGACATACACTGTATGCATTTTTGTTGATTTGTTTTTTATAAGACGCCTCACATGTTTATCGAATGGAGCGTGGTGTTGTTACGCGCCTGCTTTGATTCTAATAGCGAATTAAGTATTCTTGTTTCTCGCAAATGGGACTTGGATGAACCCCTTTCTACATTTCAATATGCTTGCTTTTCGATGCAAAAATTCCCTTTTCGTTTGATGTGGAATTGACTTTTCTTTCTGTTAGACCCGGGGTTGGCGTCGGGCGGTTAGGGCCCCCGTACCTTCTTAACTTAACAGATCCAATAGAATCTACCACTTGATTGCGTTTCTGAAATCCGTGTTCTGGTTCTTAGATTTCCCAAAGGGAAGACATTGTTGGCGCTTTGTATCCCGACAAGCAATGGCAAACATAAGCTATGGAACTGCACAGACATCTTTTCTTGCCTGGTAATTTCCTCCATTCCACCCCAACCTTCCTCCCCAGTTTCCTTTTTCGCTGTGCCCATTGCCTTTTTCCTCCTTTTCTTCACCATGCAGCAGTCGGATTTAACCCTTTTATCATTCTCCAGCGATGTAATGGGGACTTACTTAGCATTTTTCCAGACTGAAAATTTTCTTAAGAAAGCATTAAGTGCATAGAGCTCTCTTTTTTTTTCTTTTTCTTCTTCTTTTTCCTTCCACATCGCAACAGCAGAAGCATCATCAAACAGTCTGCTCAGTTTTTCCCCTTGCCTATGCTATATAACCCTTCTTTCTCTTTCGATTTACCTCTGTAAGGCTTACCTGCAGTCTTTGAAACTCTTTAGACCGTTATTAGGAAGTCTAGATCAAAAGCCTCGGCAATCCTTTAAGTTGATTATGTATTGGCGTTATCAGACGAACGGCGGTTGAGAGGCAACAAGCAGAAGAAACTCTAAGAATCCATTCCTTAAAAATGTGAATAGATCCGCAGTGTAACGATGCGGGCCATTCTGCAGTATATAGTATACCCCTGTATTTACATGGACTTTCAAGTTTGTAATTGATCTCGTTTAGCAGTTTGTGAAAATAAGCTCGCTGCTGTTATATGGAAGGAATATCGATTAAATGTTATAGAGAACATAATTAGAGTATAAGGCTAGCTTTTTGTGTGTGTGGGCAGCATTTGGCTTTTATACAGGAAGCAAACAAGTTATGGAATTTAACAGGGATGTGAATTTTGGTGGCCAGCCTGGAAATGAATGCATGGCATTGAGTCTGTGTTGGATTCTCTGGAATTTTCAGTTGAATTAATAACATTAAGCTCTTAGAAATGTATAGCTCCCTAAATCTACATCCTCCTACCAAGTAACCCATACATTATGTGCTGATTGTAGAGTAATAAATTGAAATGAATCCCATCCCAAGGGAGATATCTTAAAGTAGTCTCATAGAGAAAAAAATATGAGATTATAGAACATGCTATAATGAAACTTTGTGAGCAAGCAATGCATGGGATTAAATGAGATCCTAATATCAAAGGGATTTTATGGGACTCTATGGCGTGAGACACATCATAGTAACATTTGTGAGATTCTTTTTAGAAATTTGATAGGATTATACTCGGCAAGTTTTTTAATTTGGCAATTTGGATTAAAATGCATCTAGGTTGTAAGCTAGCTGCAAACTTATTCAAACATGCCAAGATGCAGCATTTTAGCCATCTTGGATCTGCTAAGTGCTTTTTTTCATTGGACAGAGACAAAGATAGATGATAGTGCGTTCCACTCTCGAGGGAACAGCACTTTTTTAATTTCGCCAGTGATTACAGTGGCATTTCCAGAGGTTTGTACACGTTCTCTCACGGACCTAAAACGTTGATTAAACCTGCCCTATTTGCTAAACAAAACTTGAGGCTGCATGCCAACTGATAACCAATTCTCCGCACATTTCTCTTCAAAAACGTTGAAACGAGTTCCTCGATGCCATGGTGCGTTGGAGGCCATCTCTTGGCCTTGCATCATCATTTTATCGGGTTTCCATGCTCAGTGAAATGATAAAGAATGCCAATGTTATGGGAGGAAGACAATTAAGTGAGTGCCAGCTAGTCAACCCGTTTGGCCTTGCCCTCCTCTCTGCTGGGGAGCACCACCACTCCCTATACCAGCTAATCCTTTCTCAAGGTGGTAGCACCTGGGCGCGTGCACATCTACCTAGCCTCAAAACGCCCCCTCCCCCCCTGCAACCAACACGGGCTTTTCGGGGGGCATTCGTCAAGTGCCAGTGCACTGGGAATTTCTGTGAAATGGCATCATATATAATGAGCGTATTTCGACCAATGAGCAACCAAGGTCTCTCCTGTAAAGTTCCTCTCGGGATAACTCCTGAAGTACGGTACCGTTTTCGACAGGCAGACCAAATGCCCCGTTTTCGGAAACCCGCTCTCTTTTCATCGGTCATTGTTAACCGACCGACATTAGCAAACTGCCCCCTGAATCTTGGTCAGGGTAAGCGGGAAATTTTGGTACCCCTGAAGAAGGCACGAACCGCGTGTCCGATTTACTGCACGAGGTACATGTATGATGGATGCATACTTTCGAATTAAGACAAACAGCCTATACAACTTCACGATGATGACCTTAAAACCGAGGATCTCATACCTCTTTTATAACAACTGGCCATGGTAAGCATTTTCTGAAAGATCATCTCAATGGAGCTCGATGTTGATCAAGATTCCCACATAGCTGGAAAACAAGTAATTGTCAGGGGTTTGCTGTCACATGCTGTATCCAGTTTAAAGTTAAAAATGTAGTACCCCAAATGTCAAGGTTAGGCCAGCCATACAACAAGACAAGCATGTTGTCATAGTTTTTTTTAAATTTCAGTCATCAGGATGGTCAGTGAAAATGTTGATAATAAGCTTACATGAAGTGAAAGCTGTCATGATTTTCAGTTAGGATGGCCAGGGAAAATTGTTTTAAAACCCTGTTGATAGCGAAAGCAGAGTCTGCACGGTGTGTATATGGTCATCGCTTTAACTGAACCTGCAAATAGCACTTTCCCTCCAAATAGTCCTAATGGGGTGCGCTACTCACAGGTTTTGGCGCTCGATTTGATGACGTTGTACAATTTTTGGTTATGTAAGCAGATTTTTCGCTTTGTAATTCGGCTTGATAGTGAGGAGCCGTTATTTGTGCAAACCACGCTTACTTATCATGGATTATGACAATGAACAACAACAAAAAGTTGCAAGAAGATTTTAATTACTTCACCTTAAGCTAGGTTCTGCAACCATGGCTACTTTGCATTACAAAAGTTGAACACTTTTCGTCCTGGTGGCAGTTAGAGCGCCCACCGAAGCAGACCCAATGCAGCGCTGAAGAGCTCTTCAGAAGTTGCTGGGTCATCGCATCAGCACAATGGGTCGTGGAAGGCCGAAATGGTGTAGGAGCACACCCCACCGAGCGCTGCTCTCTATAATACATGTAACGGATTCGAAGAATTGCTTCATTTAGAGGCCTAAAAAACGAATTTCCTAAGGATGGATTGCACAATGGTGGATGTGGGCCGAGCATCGCTGAAGGGGTTGCAAGAGACGTAAACAGATCAATAGGGATCGCCTTTGCTGCCTTCAGATAGCAAAACTGCATTGATTGATTTAAGAAGCATATATATAAGGGTCTCTTTGAAACGAAGGAATCCAGTTTGCTTTTTTTCTCAACCCTTCTTTTGATGCGAGTTGTGCTCCAGGATTCATATTTTCCACAATTGGAAGCAAGACATTTAATTGAGATTGGATGCGTGCATTTTTTCTGTGTCTGTCCCGACTTTGTTTACCAGGCTTTTGGACTTGTGTTTCTAGGCTTGACTTTTTTTTTCTCTTGTCTACGATGCTGATTATGGCGTCTAAAGCCATGGACTTATTTTTTTGTAAACCTGAAAGATGTCCTAATTGCCGCCTGAAACATCCACATTATTTGCCAATGAGAAAACTATATTGTTCGTCCTGTTGCTACACATCATCCTAAGCTTTTTTACAGTGACTTCAAATATAAATCTGCAGGTGTATTGTGGCCAGTGTCGTACAGAAGTTTGGAGAATTAATATACATGTAAATGTGCTTACTTTACTGTACTGCGTTAATTCTAAACAACGCTTTGCGGATTTTAGTATTTTGCAGTGTGTTCACTCATTTTGGCAAATATATTGAGAAGGGTTTATAAGTATTTAGAAGTGTTGCATTCAAGTGTAGCATATGCTTTCTATTAGCGGCTTTGCCCATCCTCGGTCTGCATCAGAAGTATACGTCATATTATCGATTAATTCATTTTGTGTCTTATCGATTTAATAATCAGATTTTATTTCTTAAGAACTACTTTGGCACGTGTCCCCTCTTTCCTTAATTCGATTTTGATTGGCCCTTAATGAGGTGCTAATTGAACACTACCGTGTTAACTTAATAGCTATCGTAAACCTAAGTTTCTTGCCATAAATGCTTCATTGCTTTGAATAAGGATAATCAACCACTTAGCAGTGGATGAGGAAATTCTATAAGTAATTTTCAGAGAATCCGCTAAATTTTTAAGTAGGAAAAAAACATTTTTCACCATTAACTTCTAATGGAGTGCAGCGCATTTACCTGGGCATATTTCGTAAGAGTGCATTTGTTTATACTTCATCATTTTGGATGACCTAAACAATGAACCGTTTACCTTAGCCTGAGTTTTAGAAGATCTTTATAATTAGCCACTATATATACTTGTTCATTACAATGCCTTCATTTTTCACAGATGTGCAAACCTATGTGCACCATGCATTTTTAGAACACATGTTGGCAACATAATGGTGGTCAACAGCATTGATGTCATTTTTAAAATTTAGTCCCTGTATACATGTACATGGGAATGAGTTGACCTGTCTGGACTTTGTGTTCAGCATGATCAATTTAAATCGTTCACAAATAGTTGAGTTATAAACTGAAAAATCTTCAAATTGCTCCACTTTTTCACCATTGTTACATGAACAAGAATACAACTTTGTTAGACTGCAGCAAGAGATTTAAATGCAGCAGTATAAAATACTATTGATTTTAATTTCAGCAAACATGTAGGCCCTATTTTAGAGGTATCGTACCTGTATACTGAAGGGATGCTATCTTAAAAATGCGTTTCCCTAGTATTTTTAGGCTTGCACGGTTGATTGGGTCACCAGGGAAACTGCAGTTAAGGATCCCTAAAATCCAGGGTTTGTCCATTATATAAAAAATGCAGATTGCGCAGTTTCGAAGTCTTCGTAATTGATACCACATACACGTACATTATATCCATCCCACCTTTATAGATAGCTGAACAAGGGACCAATGACAAACAACCCTTCTTCGTCGTTGGTTGGATGGATTATTTTTTTTCTTTCCAGGGTATATAGGCCTATGGGTATCTACTTTGCTTTGCTTCAGGCCCAAACTTTGCTTCTTCACGCTTGGTGGTGCTCCCTGATGGCCAGCCTCCTGATTTTTAAGCGATTGGAGGGTGGTAAAAAGCGTTGAAAGGATTATATTGCATGTTAATAGCGAGGCGGTTATCCTTTGTGTGCCCTTCTTTGATGATTATTATGAAGTTAAAAGTGTGGGAAGATCTGGAGAAAAAAAAAAGGGATCCTGAAATGATAGCGGGGAGACTCTTGGAAAAGGAGGTGATGCTGGTGCCACCAATATTGCTCCTAGAAAGCCTATATGATGAAAAGAAAATGGCCGTTAACTGACTAAGAATGGACGTTCCTCCGTGTTTTCACTGGTTAGGTTTTTTTTTTTTTTATCCGATATCCCTAGAGTTTGAAATGAATTGTTCATTGATGTGCATTTGGTCATGCCTGTCCTTCAGGTTGAGCCTTGTGCTACGAATAGACACCCCCTAAAATCATTTTTTTTTTGCGTGGAAAAATGTGAAAGGGGTCTTGATGACATGCTTCAATTTGCCAAAGTTGCACAGTCGGCCATTTTCCATTGGTCACGCAAAATCAAGCTGGACTATTGAAGGGCGAGATAATGAAAAATGAGCTTCTTGGAAAAATGTGGGCTTCGACCTTCTAATAACTACGGTGATAATAGGCTCCATGCAAATGGCATGAAGCGTCATCTGTATCGGTGTCAGTTTTTTGTAGCATATTCCGGACTGATGTCGCAAATTTGCCGAAATTACCTAAATGCCAGTACAGAATAATACACCATGGAAGAACTTTAGGGTGCTAGCAGGGCGGTCAATCACACCTTCACGTAAGGAACTACATGTAGTAGTGATTAATATGTGCATAAAAAGTGCCCTATTGGCTGATTTTTGTAAAATCTTTTTAGAAGCTATTTTATTCAATTTAGAATATTTTCTGTTTAATTTCTGAGAAGAAATTTCTTAATTTATAATCACAAATCGCGGAAAACATTTATGTACCAGCACATTAATATAAAGTATATTTCCCTAAGTTTGTTGAACAACATAGGTTGTACAGATAAAAGCTATTTTTCAGCAATAAACTATATACTTAATAAGTATTTTTTTGTTTTTACAAAAAGGGGTTGTTGGTTTTCACAGCCTCTTCGAGCTGATTTTAAATTAATAACGTTAATTTAAAGCGATTACAAATTTGAGTTATGACTGGTGTTTTTGTGCTTCCAGAACATTACATTTTTCCAAATTTATGGCGTTTTGTGCTATTTCTCTCAGCATGATTTTTTCGAAATGTATAGATTATTTCTGCTTCAATGAATAAAAATATTAGTTTAATTAACTTGTTTTTGTTGATGGTGATTGAACTTTTGAAATTTTTTTCTAAACTATAACAATTTTGGATAAAAGAACAAAATTTATACCGTCATCCTACGTATATATATACACTCACAATGCGCGGGTTTACAAAAACTTGAAAGAGGAAATATGAAAAAAAAAATGATATATAATAACACGCGATGGCAACCAATAACCTGTAAGTAGATATTTTGATAATGATCGAATTTTAAAACATAATAAGCTCAGATTTAAATCATCTGATTAGATGTTGCTTTATCTCGGTACATACTTAAGACACGCATTAAGGGTGATACATAGACCCATAAATTTTTAATGAACAGGAGGTGGGACATGATAATTTGAAAATGTGCCTAAACCAAAGTCGTTTCAGTTTGGATGACTATAATAACAGAATCATAGAATATTGAAGCGATCGTCGTTTTTACTGCGTGTTTTTCAAGTTTTTATTGGTGATGAACGCCAACATCATGACTCCTTTATTTCATGTTTATATTTATTCGTTTTTTATGGGAAAGGGCAACGGAATGTATCGACGTCAAAAATGTGCCAATATTTCTTTTATTGTGATTTATATATCTGTAGAGGAAAAGGGGAGAGGAAGAAAAAAAAAAGATCACAACATAATCTTCATGTTTTTCGGTTTATATGTGCCTGGCTGAGTGTGGAAAATTGATTTCGCTCATTGGAAAGTGGTTAAAATGAAGTGGAAAGCGCGGGGGAGCCTCACACTCAGAAAAATGGGTCTACTGATTCATTCATACAGTATACAATGCCAAATAATAAAAAAAAATCAACGGGTATTACTCGTAAAAAATGGAAATTCTATCAATGAGCTAGCATTTTATTAACTTAACTGGGGAACAACGCTAAACGTCTTCACAATGGCATAACCTGCAACCTGGAGATAGCTGCAACCCTTTAAAAAAAAAGACATATGGATCAGAAGATCAAGTATAGGTTGTGTTTTTTTTTTTGTCTTTCCTCCCCCATCACCCTCTTCAACCGCAATTTTTTTTACATTATTCTGATAAATGGCGATGATGGTGAACGAGTATATTTGTTCCGTTTTTCGTATTGTGATGCTCGTTTTCAGAAAAATGTTTCTTTTTTTTGTGCTGCTGTTGCTGTTGTTGTTGTTGTTGGTATTATTGTACACTTTTTTCGATATACCAGAATTATGAATGAATTTTTTTTAAGAACCGTGCTTGCAGTTTTTTTTGTTCATTGTGAAAATCCTGTGGTTGGCTCGCATGTAATTCTTGACTTTCACACCTGCGGTTTTGGAATTTGGATGCTTTTAACAAAAGGTACCACATGCGTTGCCTTTTAAATTACTGCAACGATTAAAAATATATATGCAACATTTTAATGTGAACATGCCATCTAAAACTCCCTTGGTTCCTAAGAGTTGTAGTTGTAGAATTTTGACTAAAATATGTTTGGTTCGTCTATGTGTTGCCAGAGGAAAAGACGGTGACAGGGATCATCATTATTATAGTGACCGTAAATTGGTCCTCAAAGGATAGCTAATCGGGTAATTTACGCCTTTGGCCCTCATTCTTAATTTGTATGTTGCAATATATATTACGTAACTTCCAAAAAACCAACATCAATTACCATGGCACCGCTAGCAAAGACGTCATTTGGTAGGCGTCGAGTGTTAGTAAAGCCCTATACAGTTTTGATACTTCATTTGGTACCTCATTATATATTTTCTGATCCAATTGCACCTTGGATTACTAGTGGCCGATCTATTGGTGTTGCAAGCAATCTATGGCTAAACTGACTTGTTTCAGCAAGTTGTTAATGGATTAGAGAAATGGCGGCTGTCGCTGCCAGAAGCACTTCCATGGCATTTGGGGGTATTAACGCAGCTAAATTCGCCACATCTACCAAAATGACGTTTAGATTGTATTTTTACAGGGAGGCTAGCTGTTGCCTCGTCGAACACTCTTGTTTAGTTTGGTTGAAAGATTCTTATATGAACAACATCCCTCACATCGCCATCTTGACATCATCACTTTGGCAATCCATGACTGCACACAAGTTCTTTCACCACTTTGAATGACTGGCCAGTGAATCCTAGGCGTTTGTACTCTTTTTTGACGCTCGCATCTTGGGTGTTGTAATTTCTCTACTTTTGCACTGTTTATATTTGTTAGTGAAATGCCAACATGCGTACCAGCTGTCTATATAAATTGCAGCCATCCACAGGTTTCCACTCTGAATCTTGGCAGGAATGTCGACGTCTGGTTTTGCAATTTTTGGCAATGTGTACATGGCGAAGTTGGTCGCCAAAGCAATCTCTGAAATCATTCTTGTCATACTTTTGATGGACTGCATTATTTGTGATTTGTTGTTTTGGGGATATTGATCAAAAACCGCCGTCCAGACGCATTCTGCACTGCTGATGTCTAACAGTCTCCTATGTACGCAACATGGGCATGGCCCTATAGCTTTCAATGTCGGTTTTTTCTCATTTTGGTTTCTCGTTCGATGAAGCCGACCCATATCCTTCAAGAATTCTGCCATGAATACCGATTACCAACCTAATAACCCACCATTCGTAGATCATATATAGAAACAATTTTGCTTTCACTAACATTCTCTGCATTGCTCATAGGAATCTGGAAGATAAGGAGAAAATGACTGTGGATCATATTTTTTATTATCTATACTTCACATTCAGTAGTCAGAAGTTACTCGTCCACCAACAAACAGCTTTAATTGTTCTTTTTGAGACTATGACATCTAAATGAGGTTCGCTCTACTAGCAATTGAAGTAATGACATCAACATAATCAAGACATTCGAACGATAACCTATAGCAATGCAATGGCGAAGCAATCACGAGCGTAGGGAATTTCCCAAAGATTTTTTTAAGTTAACAAAAGATGGAAGATGCCTCTCTATATATTTCGTCTCGTATTACGTTTTATATAGTTATCAGAACTTGTCACTGTCTCTATCAACATAGGTTCTTCTATTCCACGATTAACAATGACAACCAGTTTATTTGCAATGCAGTTTTTGATCCAATAATTAGGAATGTAGTTATTGCAAACGCGAGGACCCGTTTTGAAATAATCAAAATTTGATGCCACTAGAATTCGACAGGCCTATGGATACAGATTGTGACAAACTATAGATGGCACGACTCGTATTTCATCTGTAATTGACTTGCATATGAAGTATAGCCTGCAAAGTTCAGCATTTGGTATATAAGCATAATATCAGAGCGATAGCACATAAAAAGCTTTGGTTTTAAGGGTCTGAACCAGTTCCAAGGATTTTATCCATGGACAATGTATAATTCCATCACAGCCTCGCTTTGGTACGTCTTGTTGTCATCTTTAACATTCCTATTTGCATTGCCATATTGAGCATTTGCTATAAACTTCACATCAGAGCAATACCATGGTAATTAAAAGTCTGTACCAAGGATTTTGTTCAGCATAGTCTATATGGAACATGTCGAATTTCATCACAGCACATCGTCTTGTCTGTCAGCCATATATCATTCCTATTTGTATTGGAATATCGCCTACAAAGTTTATAATTTGCTATCAACATCAGAGTAACACCATATAGCAGCTTTGGCTTTAAGAACTATCTGAATCAGAAGCAAGGATTTTCTTGAACATAGTCCACGGACAATGTCGAATTTCATCCCAGACTCGTCTAAGTTTGGTACGAGATAATATTGATTTTGTGTATGTGTGTGGAAGTTTTTTCTCATTCGTGGCGTATTGTAATGGTGGATTGCGCTATTTTGCTAGCCTCCCGCATATCCATTATATTGTACGGAGGCTGCATTTATATAATTGCAGCCTAATATCTGCCACGCATGCATTGCAAATACGCAGAATGCCAAAATTAGAAATGCCGGCAGTGCGGCAGTTCTAAGAATTCTGGTAGGCGGATTTTTCTCCCTATATCGCATTATACATTTATTCTAATCCGGACTAAGGTCTGGCGGGTTTTTTTTTTTTTTCTTCACGTATACATGCATGTGTGTTTTTTCCTGACACTTTCGATGTTATAATTTGTTGATTCGTGTCTGGACAGTTCAGTGTCTGCATCGGAGGTGTGTCTGTTCCTATGGTTTCCATCGAGTCGGAATTTCGCGTTCTGCCAAGAAATTGATTTGTTTCTTCCTTTCGGTTCGCTAGACCCTGGTGGCAATGGCGGTGGTTGCATGGTAATGGTGCTCCTGGAACAGTCTAGACTGGCTTGAAAGTTAGACAGAAACACTATCCTGAAGCCAATGACCCTCCTACTTCTTGTCGCCATTTTATGCCAGACGATTTTTATTCGAGAAAACTTCTGAGAAATGCTTTTTCTCAGAGGCTGGAACGAGCTCCAGGATGGTTGAACATGTTCTTGAGACAGGTGCTTCTTTGCGCCTATCAAGGGTATGATTAGAAGCGAAAGGGGAGTGGCACTTGCCTCGCATGCTGCTGCAGGACTCTCACTCTTAAATATTAAACTTGTCAAATGAGCAGAACTGAGGATAAAGTAAAAGAGAATTGTTATCATTTTGTATACGATGCAGTTCTATCATGCACCATGATCATTAGCAACAAACGGTTGATGAGAACATTAGGCCTATGTTATATCTGTTTCGACTTCCATGCTGAAAGTATTTTTTTCAGATAATTTTATTGTTAGACATACAGTTACAGTCAAACCGAGTAGAAGGCTACAAACTATTTCTTCTTGGATATGCTTTCAGTTGTCAGTACACGAAATCAAGTCTGCCTGTGTCCAGATATAAACATGCCTGTTTCAGTTCAGTATACTTGACATGTTCTCTAACGTCTGGAGTATATGTATACATGTATGTCTGACTTTTAGGAATCTCTTGGAAGGTGTGACCATCTTATTATTTAATTGGCTGAAGTGAAATCTGCCCATCTCCTAAACTTTCGCAACGTCCTGATGACCATGCAGAGCCAGAAAGGTTTGTTGCCCATGATGGAATTGTAAGTCTTGATTGTAAGCACCCATTCCAGAAAAAAAAAAGCTTTCAACGTTTCACTTCTTTTCAACGATGTTCGATTTAGCATGAAAAATACGGTCGCTCTCATTAAGCAGTAATCTGGCCATGAGAACCTTTCAGCTTGGCTAGAGGACGAGATAATGTCCACGTTGTAACGTCGACTAAAGCCTTTCCTTGACCTAAGTCCACGAATGTTCTGTCTGCTAACAGCTGAATTCGTTCAAGCACACCGAGCATCTCTCGCTTTCTTCCCCCCTTTTTTTTCCACTTGTATGGCCTCTCTTGTCTTCTTGGTCTTTTCAGTCGTTCTCAGAGGCTGAGTCTCTATATATATATATATATAACTCCTTCTCCTAGAACTGTTTTTGTTCCGTTAGCTCTATTATTGCGCGCTTTCTTGGTGCATTTTGATCGATCGTTTTGCTGGCCCACCATTCTCCTCTTCTGTCTCCATAGTCGCCGTGCATGCAACTCTTGACTCGGTTTTTCCCACTCTTCTTCTCTTGGTTTTGTGCATGCAGTTCGAAAAGCCAAATGCTTTTTGGTCCGCTGATCTTAGTTCTTTAATTTTCTCTTTTCATGTACGTGCACTGCACAGGGCTCATGAGAGTGAGACTGCCCATCTCCAAGCCAATAGCACTGACCCATGGATCCGAGCAAAGAAACTTAATTTAAATACCTGTTTCCTGGAACAACTTCCAATTGTTATTGCTAATCAATTTTTTCCAACTGTATACTGTAAAAACTATACTGTGTTACATTCTGATGCACCAACTGCATGATAAAGCCACACCCACGGTTTTATGCTCTGGTATGAAGTTCTGGCATCATTTGATGGTATATTTTAAGGGAAGCATGCCTTTTTGAAAATCAGTAACCAGTTGAGTGAAGTTGTAATATAGTGGTTAAGGTTAAAACATTGAATGTCTCGTCCATATTGAAGGGTTTGAAATTGAGGTGATAGAATTCGAAGAGACTTTATGACCTTATATAAGACTTAATTTGTTCATTCAAAATCAACTTAAAGCATCTTCTGGAAGATGGTTTCCACAAATGTCTTATGTTGTCAGACTCTTCAGAAGTATATATGCTCACCAGCTTTTAGTTCAAATGGCCAAACTTGAAATAGTACTTACAAGTACTTATACATAAAAATACAGAATTACACCAAAAAAGTATAGTTTTAAGTATTAATTTTTTGAAAATGAGTTCACTTCCAGAGTTTAATCTCCAAGTATTAGATATTGGTCTGCTCTAGGGCGATCCTGAATGCCAATAATAAGTCATAATTAAACATAATTGTTCCGAGTTGTTGCCAACTCGCTTCACTGCCTGTTTTTTGATATCATTATTTTTCGGTTCGACATTAATCGCTGATATGATCATTAAGATGTCTCGAACCATTAATTTGTCAATACGTATAGCAACGTATGTATACGGGAGACCGCTGTGTGTCGTACGTTGCACCAAGTGCGCTGAACTCTTTCGTGACTTAAGCGGAAACAAAGAAGGCGATTAAATAATCGATGTTCACCAGCTATTTTAATCTTGTGATTGAGCTAATTCTTTATTTTTTCCCCTTCGTTTTATTCGAGGTTAGATAGTTGGCCAGGATACATTGTTGGCATATGAAATTGTTCAATTGGGCTCGCCCTATAGCGTCGTCGAAGGCCGCCGTTGGGGGCGCCTTGATCGCCCTTCATTTTCACGTTGGCAATATAGCATTTTGGATTGTTTTTCCGAACATTGCCAATAAAGTGTCATTCACACTTTAGGCCAATGGCAGTAGGTTATGGATGCTGAAATGTTTTCTTGCCATGGTGCTGATTATACATGTTGTTTGCTAGAATGTTGACGTTATGATACACTGGAGGTCATGGTGCCCATATGTTAGTTGCATCTGTAATTTAGGAATGGACAGTATAATGCTGGATGAGGTTGGTACATATCCAGCAATCCTCGTTTTTTTTTAATTTCTGACTCAAAAGCAATTGATGTGCATGTCTGCGCTGTTGTACATGGACCATAGCTGAATGTAGAATAGGTTATTTGTATAGGGCGAATTTACAGTTTATCTTGCATGCCTGTAGCACAGAATGTATTTACAATGGTTAATATGGTCCAATATTCTTTGTCAAAAGCCGAATTCTCCAAAACACCATCGTGGTGGCATTGCATGCAAGCTGATGTTGAGAAAATGTTGGGGATGCTGATGCTGATGAGGAAAAATGACGTCAACATTTTCGTGGTATACTGTTTTGGTACATGGGAGGTTAATTTGATGAATTATGCCGAACCTTTTCAAAGGGGTTTGATCTAGGGACTTCCATCCCATGTCACTGGATGAACTCTGTATGGATGAAGGCCATCTTGAGTTCCTACCAGACCGTCGGGGGAGGATATTTTTTTTTTGATGCCTTTTTTGTCCTCTTTGGAAATCTCCTGAGCCTGGTATAGTGGCAATTTGGGGCCATGCATGACTACGTTGGATGAGTAGAGGGCGTTTCCAATGGCGGAATTGGAAGTGGCGCGGCGAACTTCTGTGAAATGTGCCGAGGTTATTAATGCCTCGGTGGTGGGATACAGGCGTCACATGGTTCTGTTTCAGAGGAAAAATTGATGGCTGCAAGACCATAGGGTTCAGGAAACTGTTGATCTGCTGGTGATGGTGGTGATGCATTTGGCTGTGTAGTCATCTGGGTTTCCTCTATTGCTCCATCATCGGTGAAATAAATGCACACATGTCACAGAGCAGCCTTCGCGCATTAAACATCTTAGCACTGCGAGGCATTTAATATCTTGGAAGCAGGTGGATGATTAGCTGGGTGCCTATTCAATTTTATAGGCAGTCCATCCCTATCGTGCACGCTGGCGTTGGCAGAATGTTTCGCTCAGTGCTTATTATAGGACTTAGGTAGGCAGCCAAAATCCCCAGAAACCAGTTTTCTAGGCAAAATGAACAACCAGCTAATGTGACCTCTGGAAGGCGATGAGCAAATGGCTTGTCTATAGTCATAACTTGGCTTCTATGATTCCTCGGGATGAAAGCAGCTAGCCAGTTTTGCAGTAATACTTAAGGAATGTAAAATCGTTTACGTATAGGAGGTGAATGAAGGACTTTGCCATTGTTCAGAACCTCCAGAACTCTGGTTTCATAGCAAAGAAAATTGAAAAGAAAATTCTGTTGTATCCCATGCTCTTCTTGCAACATAAACTCTCTTTGCTCAGTATAGATATCTATAGTTGAATTGAACTCTGACTTTGATGCATTGTCAGAGATGATGAACACTGGTTTTATACTCATTATACAACAATTTTACTCAACTCTATAGGTTGATGCAAGTAGCAATACAAATATAGGAAATATCTTGCAGTATATGAAAAGCTTTATTGACACTGCCAGTCTTCATATCTATGGCGTACATTATATCGAAAGCGTGATGTTGTTTAATTAACGGTAATTCGTATTTAATCAGAAACGTATGCAAGATTCTTTATCCAACTGCTTGGATCGTGTTATCGTCGTCTCCCTCTTAATTTGTTTTCTCCACTTATGTGTTGTATTCTGTGTCATGTATAAATCAGCACAAATTGTCGTAGACGAGCTCGTGTATGCTAACGAAGGCCTTCCAGACACATGAATTACCAGAACAAGGAATAAAGTTGTATAGGTTTTTTTCCCCACTGACATTTTCTTTTTCTTCTTGCACGTTTTATTGCATCGGCAATCATGTCAACACTGGTTCATAATATTGCATTGCTCATGGCTAAGTTGTGATCAGTTCCAAGAATAATATGCAACGTTGTTTGGAAAAAAAATGTCTTCTGGCAGACAAATTGTGGTGATTTTATACTCCCAATATATTTTTTTCAAGTGCTAATCGACACAGATTAGTTTATAGTCTGATCTCGATTTCTTTCCTATTCGAAACATATTCTGAAAGACTTTGGTTATCGTGGTTTTGGTGGTAACTATTACATTAGTTTGATAGGCAATGCACAATTTTCTACCAATGTCGCATGCATTCGTTTCCAACTTGTGCTCATTTGCTCTTTACTGAACAATTGGCAATTCTTGTTGTAATTTACAAAAAAAAACTTAAGCTGCAAAATGGATTTCCAAGAAACCTTAAAACAGCGTAAAATTCTCTTAATAGCCAAGGTGAAATTTAAGAAAGGAGAGATATATTGCAATGGCCTAATAAAGTGTTACAAATCGCAGTTTCCAAACACGTGAATCAGTTGAAAGTTTAACACAAAGGAGAATACACGAGTTTACTTCATTGCAGGCACCTGTCCAATTATTTCCCAAAATTCTGTTTTCAAGTAATACATGCTTTTGAAATTTCGTTTTCTCGCTTTTTGTTGTCAGCTTTTTGCAAATGAACAAGGATTCGTGAGAGAGATCTCAATAGTGCATTTTACTTTTATTATTTTCTGGGTTTTAAGAAACAGAAGTCGTGCATTTCTTTTAGTTTGACCGACGCTTTTTTTTTGGGAGAAAACGTTTAAAAAATTAATTGTCGCGACTTGAGTTATATACTACATTTCCTCGACGTTGGGAAAATGTTGGGAACGTGCGGGATCATTTGTTTTGTCGGGTTTTTGGAAAGATTTAATTCCAGGGTTGAAATAGACATTATAATGCTGGTTCTTTCATTCTGGCTTCCAGACGTTGCATCTCACTAACGACTCAAATTGAAGTAGACAAGGGTATAGCTTCTTTTTCGGGAGAAGCGCCACAATTTTTGATGAATTTCGTACAGGAAATGCAAGTGGCATTTCTACTTGTGTAATACAGCAGATCTATTTTGCTCTTTTTTTTAGAAAAAAAAACTCCATGTGCAAGGTGCATTGTCCTTCTGTTGATGTCGACCGCGGTTATGGAGACAAATTGGTGAAATGCACAGTGCCAAAAATTTTAAAACGCTTCTCCGACTTAAGTCTTAGAGCAACTGTTGTGCTGCAAATGAATTGTATGAGAATTTAGTGCTCACGATGCCAAAGGTGTGTTTTGAAGGTTGTGCTTTATGGTTCTTTATCACTTCGTATTCAGATTACTACTAGTTCGTAAGAGTGACTTCAGTGACATGTTATACCTAAAAATCTTTAGCTGGGATGCACACTGGCTATAGGATATGTTTGTCTGCCATGGTTACATGAAAAATCGCACCAAGGCACTGGAGGAGGACAAAAGAGCTCTCATGTGAATCGGAATGGTAATTTCAACTATTGATCATTTGTTTATACATCTTGATTGAGCATGTGCTTTGTGCAAATGGTTTGGAAAGTTTGACTTTGGTTCTATAGCCATTATCATTATGTGATCTTGCCCTCAATCTGTAAGAGCCCTATTAATTTACATGCAATATGCATCGCAGAAACATAATTATTGTTGTTTTATGCATTATGTGATGGCACGAGCAAAGCAAAAAAGTTATTAATACTTAAAATCAAAGGGCGGTGTTGGTCACAGAATGCAATGCAAGTCATATTAACCTAATCTTGTGTTTTATGGGCGCATAAGACCTATGATGAAAATGTGCACTTTAATACCAAATACCGGTTTTTATGTGAAAATTAACATGTTGATTAGCGTCTTTTTTTTGTAGGAATGACCTGCTTGGCACTGTTATTGCTTTTATTTTAAATTAAGAGAATTTGTTTTTATTGAAAAACTTGTTTTTTTTTGCCCATAAATAATTCCTGGAAAAAGTTGTTGATCTTAATAGTAATGGTCGAGTAACGTTATTATAATAAATTGAGTTGATTCTATAGAAACTCGCTGCCCATTTCTTGATAATTGCCCTACAAGTCTAGTTTTCACCATTTTGCCTTATAACCACTGATTTTCTACAGGCGTACATGAACTTACTTGACTTTGGGCACTGTGAATTTTTCACATTTGAGAACTCCAGAATAGCCAGCAACTAAGGAATCTCAGTTATCGTGTTTTTGTATGATTTCAGATTCTTGAGTAATGAGGAGTAACTCAACCTTGTCAGAAACTGGGTTGCTTGTGCATCCGCAGATTTTGTTATTTGGTTCATGCTTGTCTGGCATGTCGCCCCTTTTCCATTTTAATGGCCAACACCGGGCTGATTTGCCTTAGGGTTGGGATTCACCCAGAGAATACCAGAGTTGGAGGTTAGGACTAGACCAATTGGGTTTGGAGTGATGCCAAATGGGGTCCCCGTGTTCTTTTTCTTTTTCTGCTAAGATGGAAGTCACTTCGATTTGTCATTTTTTGAAAGAATATACATGTATAGCAGCGACGTCGTTGTTGGTTGGGTTCTGGCTCGCAATTCTGGTCCAGTGCTAATTAGTGGCGAGCAATTTTGATCCGGTGTTAATTAGCAGATCACCATTCCGCTGGCGTAGACAACCTTCTGATACATGGATAATGTCCAGCCCACTTCCGTTGCGGTAGTTATTGAAGTGAAGTGTATGCATGTCCATTGCTACTCTTTATCCAAAAATTTCACATACTACAAATGATGTCAATGTCCCTTTATCCTTGAAAAACACACCTTCACTCTGAGGCATTTTCAAATAAAATTGCGACATTTTTGTCTTTACGTGGCTAATTGACTGGAATGGCATCCTGGCTCTCTGAATCTTGGCATGAATTTGATTTTCCTTATTTTTGGTTTTGCTAATTATCAAAATCTCAATAGTTTGGTTTTCTTTCAGTGGTCAGATATAAGTCATTTCCTTATTTTTTGGTTTTGCATTAACATTACATTGTCAAAATCTCAATAGCAGCGAATTTCAGATTGAAATTTCAGGTGTCAGATAGTGTATAAGTTTTATAATTAGCGATGATGCTGATGAATGGGAAACATCATGTCAAAATTGTGATCTAATTTGCCATATCATTTCTTAAGTTTTTTTCATTGTTTGTTTCTGTAAAATGTACACTTAAGAATAGTTACACTCAAATGATTTCAAAAATCCTTAATTTTCATGAAAAAGTTTCAATTGATTTCATTTTTTGGTAATATTGATAGTTTTTTAGATTTACATTTTGTTTGTTTAAACCAAATAAAAGAAACATTTCCTTGATGCAAAGCAGTTTTATGAAGTTCATTATTAATTTTAAGTTTAATATGCAATCTTTAAATATAACTCCTATAACAAGGTTTAGGGTCAAATAGACCCAGATAGTCAAAACATAATTTTCAAAAGCAAGGTGGTCATCAGCTGGTTAAAGACAATTTACATAAAGACCTTATGAAATTCAATTCACTACGTGGCTTTCAACACTGATGGCCCATGGATGTAGAATAAATTATTTGTGATGCCATGACGGTTACCTGGTGAGATACTACTTGATTCTGCTAACCAAATATAGCAGCTTTTTATGGATGCAACAATTAATCCTCTATTGGTCATTGAGACCAGTAGAATGAATGCCTATACAGTACCCTCATGGACTTAAAGCCGATTCAGGGCAATTGCTAAGACACAGTGTCGATTTTTTCCCTCAGACTCACGTGGACTGCTCGGGGTACCCAAACGCCACTTGAAGGAAATTTGGGGAATTATGCATATGGCAGACCGTCGCAATTTCTAAGAATATGCGGTTCCCATTTATTTATTGTTTTTGTTTACTGGCAATGGCTCCCCAAGGCCTTCTTTTCGATACCTTTTTGTGTTGCTCTTTCCTCAAACAACCGTTCTGGGGATTTGTAGAAGAAAGTTGGGCGCAAAAAGGGACAAGGAAATATCTAACCGCCGAAGATTGTATACGTACCAGAGATCTCTTGGACGATGAAGCAAATTAGTTGTGCAAATTCGTCTCTTGGGAACAAGCAAGACGCGAACGCACTCTGATGAAAAACTGGAGACGTTGGCGACTTCAGGGCGCTCTTCTGCATTTTGCTTGAAAAGATCCGAAATTTGTTGGCATTGCAACGTTTTTCCCTCCTATACCTTTCAATTGCCTCTGGCCTTTTGTGGGAGGACTGACAATTTCGTTTACTTCATACAATTGTTTTCTTGCAATGACGAAATCCATTGAAAGCAGCACGTTTTTCTGGTGGACGTGTCAAGGTGGAAGTGGAGTTCCAATATGAGTTAATGCAAAACTTTGTAAACTCTGTGGAACCTTTTGAAAGTTTTGCAGCTTAATTGTGAGAAGAAGAAAAACCTATTAGATCAGCCGATAAATTATACAGAGAAACCTTGGTGGAAACATTTCAATATGGACTTTTACACTTGAGCTACATCTGGTTCACTCATATAGATGGCAGCACTGGCGCAGATAGATTTTTTTATTCCTTAATTGATTTGCTGATCGCGTTTTAATTTTCTGTCAAGCTTAAAATCCAAGCTTAAATTAATTTATATCAATTAAAAGACTCTTTTAATTGTAACGTTTTTTATTGCCTGGTTTGTAATCCTAACCCACCTAGCAACCTCTGCTTTTTTGTGAGGTTTTTGTCGATACGTATTACGGCCTTTTAATAGGTTTTTATCTGAACTAATGAATACTAATGAACTTGTGCGGTGGTAATGAAGATTAAATGTCATTCTAAACCACACAATTGAAATTAAGTTGAAGATGAGTTCGCATAATAGAATTAACTTTTTCCTTGGAAAAAATCCACGGTGTCGTTTTTCAAACGAGGTCGGGGAAAAAATAATAGGACGCTATTCAACGTGGCCAAATGGCAGCCATCTTAATGGGTAAATTTCAAATTAAAAGTAATGATGGCAAATGCTGCTTTCAATGACTTTTTTTTCTCGAGATGTTTTTTTTTTTTTTTTTTCAAGAAATTTATCAACCCTTGAAGTTAATTACTCTTTTGTTATAATTTTCAATGCCGCTCAATTGAATCTACCTTAAGCATATGTGTGCACTTGCAGCTTCAATCCAACCTATATGGGCGCCATCTTGTTTTTTTGTTTTAACATGCATCAGTTATAGAGCTTGTATTAAATCATGTTTTTTTCTGTTTTTCAGGTATGTACTTCTTTGTTTTTCCTGTTCTTTCAAGTTTATACAACCGGCATTATTTTTGCCTAACCGCTTTTTGAGACTGTCAAACTTTAACATTGGACAGTAATATGTTGATAAATCCGTTAAACTGGCAACGCTATCAACTGGAGGTAGGCTTTGAATTGAACTGTTGATTGTCGTGATGTTTAGTATTTAATGTGAGTTGATGTGTTGTAAAATGTGTTTGCTCTTGGACTGATTTGCATACACTTCTGAGGTCCTAGCATCAGTTCCATACTTCTGCTCTACACTGATTTGAGACTACTATGCAATTGGACCCTGTATGAAGCACTTTGCAGAGCATCCATATTGGGATACATTTTTTTCTGCAAATCTACCATTTATAATGCCTTGGATTTTTATAAAAAAATCTTGGACCTTCATAACCTCATGTCATCTTGATTATGCAATGTCTTTGATGGCTAAAGGATATTGCCATTACAGGTCTCTTGCTAGGGACCTCAGATTTTTTTGAAACAAGCAATGTAGTGTTTCCTCAAACACGGGGGTCTTTTGAAAGTGCGTTCAAAGGTCGACGCAAGATGGCGCTGCCATCGATTGTGGTTCATGTCAGAGCATGACAGGCAAAGCTAAACAAATATCGCTGTCAAAAGTGAAACACGCACCCTTGGCATAGGGGGTGAGAATACACGCATGTAAGCAGAGGGAGGCCAAAGTAGCGGCGCTCCAGCCCTATTTCCTTTCTTCAACACTGGCTCTCCCCCCTGTATCTCGGGACCGCTTAACACATGGACATATTTCTGCATAAAAGTAGATGAGTTGAGCAGAAAAGTGAGCACATATTACACATCTAGGGGTGTCAAACGAATGATTGATTGCAGTCTGCCTCGTCTGGTCACTAAACCCTGGAACGAGTGAGATATCCAGGCAAAATTTTGAACCCCCACATATTTTGGAAGCACCCCCCCCCCCATCCCCCCACCTCGCTCCTAAACCAACAATTACGTCCAGCAACGCTCCAATAAATGCTCAAACTGGAATTCACTTAAGAGGGTTTTTGCACCCAACTTTCCATCTTTTGCAGCTTTTAAAAAAATATGTAACTTATCAAGAGGGTTACGGTTCTCACACTCTGGATGAACCTTTACTCCCCCCCCCTCCCTCCTTTTTCCATCGCACTATAGTAGACGGTTTCTAGATTGGGTCCACATGGCAGCACGCTTGATCTATAGAAATGGTGGTGGCATTTAACTTTAAAAAAAAAAGCTGGAAATTTTAAACAAACTGCCTTAGAGGGTCATCCGTCGATGAAGTTGTGGATGTCGGGTTATGCATGTTTAATTAGAGGGATATTAAGTGGGAATAAATCGTGATTAGCTGTCACGAGCATGAAAGTCAATGTCAACTATACCCTTTCTGTTATCTGTTTACACCATGATGTGTCAATTGATGTGTGTGGACTTTTACGATCATTTTAATTGACATTCATTCATTCGTTGGTTGCATGACCTATGCTGGGGACTTTACGACTGTCCATTTGTGGTTCTTGTAAACTACACCCACGACCTATAAACCAATGTGCTCTTCGTGGCAAAGAGAGGTTCCAGACGCTATAGGCAATACCATGTTATGATTCATTCCAAAAACCTACTAGTATTTCAAGGTCCCTAGTGTAGCCAGCTGACTTTAACTACAATTTGGACATAGTCCCCATGAAGGCCAATGGGTGCTATGACCAATTTCTAGTTAAAAATCAGGTGGATACTCTAGGGACCTGGTACTCATTATGATAATTCAGTCACATTTAGAAATCTCAGACAGTAATTCTCGAAGGTAACACTAACGGTTTGAATGTTGGACCCAAAGGTACTTCAGAACTGTTTGCTAACATTCGTGGGTTCAGTATATACATGTACCTACCTCTCCGTGTGTAGCAAACACTTCATGAAAGACTACCAAGTTAAGACAGCAAGACATGGTTAAGTTTCTGCAAATCCAAAATAGTGCATCGATTTGTCAACTTTGGATGACTGCGTATATGCATGAGACGAAAATGGAAAACTTGGAATTTGGGAGTCTGTGGAATCAAGGAGGATGGAATGGGACTTGGGAAAGAGCAATCGCGTCGGGACTGAGGTGGAACGTATAATGACTGAGTGCAATTGACTCGGGGTTCGAGATTCTTGTGTGTGCACCTGACTAAGAAGATGATAACTCGGTCTATGCACCGACGACGACGTCGTCGATTGATTTCATTACCGCTCAGCTGTTGATATTAGTTTTTCAACAGCTCTCCACAATCGCATTCGGCGTCGCTGAAACGATGATGATGATGATGATGATGATGGTGATGGCAAAAAAAGGCGAAGGTCGCAGTTATCGTGTGAACTCGACTGAACCGAGCTCGGGTTAGTGACTCCGACCCCGAAAAAACACATCCACAGTGATATGGCAACATGGATGAAGAAGAGGGTACGAAAATGGGCTTGGGCGAGCGCGCATGCGCCACCATCAAGAGATAAAAAAGCAGCTGTGACTAATCAAAACCTAGTTTCGAACCCCTCGGGAACTCGGGCGACCATTTTCCCAGGGTGACGTCAGTGTTTGGCATTGCTGACTCAGCCTCATCCGATTGTGCCATGGTGTGAGGGAATTCTATGGGTTTGAGTCCAGAAACAATGCTCTCTTGCTTCAAGACCCTGGATATGGCAAGCAGGGCATCTTCAGATGGGTGGCTGCACTTCAAGGTCTATTCAAAAAGGACGTGGATGGAGTCTGCTGGACTGGGGACGCCAGGGGGGGAAAGGGGCTAATGGGAGTCCAGGGAATTTTGGAATGGCCCCACAGCAATATGAACAAATGACAACTGTGTGGGTGGTGTGACGACTCGGCAGTAATTCTCTTACACTGTACAGTAAGTTTATGTGTGGCGCCACCCTGTATTCCGCTTCATTGATTGATTGACGCTTTGGTTAATCGCCTTACGCCGTTCAACGCCCTCTATGGGGTATTTTGTCGGAATTGGCAAGTTTGGCACATCCGGCCACCTGATGGGTGCCTCGTTGCGGGGCAGCGAATTGACTTTTTGGTTTTGCAAAGTTTGGTGCTCTTAAGAAATTGATTAGTTTCTGATTGCAGTAAAGATTTGTTGTAAGGAAAAAAAAATAATGCTTTCAGACCCATGTCTTAAGACCATTGCAAGCGGTCAATAGTGCAACAGCATTTCTTGCTTTCGTGGACTATAGCTAGTTTTAATGATTTTCTTTTGTTAGGTTTTTCTGCATGTGCAGGAGCATTTTCCGATTAGTTTTAAACCGTTGTGGGAAACTCTTGGTTATCGTTGATTCAGAATTCATTTGTCCATTAAATCCAAAATTTAACATGCTTTGAATGAAACTAGAGCAAAAAATAATGTAGTTTGTGGTGAGAGTCCTTGTTGATGTTATAATCATAATCAGTGCTTTTTTTATACATGTATTGCCGGCATACACAGATATGAGAAATTCCCATGTTAACTAAATAAAAATTGACATACAGTGAAATCCTCTAAAGGTGACCACCAAAAAAATGGCCAAAGTCGATCACTGTATTCAGGTGGTCACTATACAAAGAATTTTTATGAAGAAAAACATATACAGGAAAACCAATTTATGAAAAGTGGTCCCTTAACCAGGTTTTACTATGCTTTTCACAGGTTGTTTAGCCTGTCTGATAGTACACTTATTTAATGGCACGAAAATTTGCTAACCTAATAAAAAACTTTAATTAGTTATGATTTTTAATTTAGATATGACAAAGAATTTTTTTTAAAAGATTGTGTGATCCCAAGTTGAAATGTCATTTGCTGAATATTGTAAACAATTTTTTTAGCAAGAAGTCGAGAAGTTTTTCGGCATATAATATGTCCTATTTTGAAATTTCAGACAATTTTTGAAAAGTCGACGGGTTAAACTTTCCTGGGTGAATTATGACTTGTTTCAAGCATCATGTAAATATGAAGTTGCAAGACTTAGATTGTTACTTTGTCTACGACATTGACAATATAAGATGAGAAAAAGCTGACCAAAAATATTGTCATCCAGCGCCATCTGGTCAATTTTTGTCACCGCCTTTATTCTGGGTGTAGAGATTAATCGCGTTTTTATTTAAGTATAATTAGACCTAAATTGATGTGAACAGGAGATACGGTTTCACTCAATTGTAACATTGGCTTCATTCGTGGATGTTCAGAAGAGCAAAGCTCATTTTACTGATGTTATTTTTTTTTTGCCGCTCTTTTTTTTTTAGTCGCCGTTTTATGGTTATGATTATTAATTAACAAGGCACTACATTTTTTTCTCGACGTTTTATTGTTACACATTAGTATACTAGCTGCACCCCTTGCCTTGCTCAACCAAAATAGTGCTGCTGCAAAGAATGGCATTCCCTTTTGCTTTTTTTTAAAAAAGAATACCCGTGTTCATAAACTGCAAAAAAAACCTATATATTAACGATCAATTAAATCAAGGTCTTAAAGGTCTAAAAAATGGCAAATTTGATTATTCTAAGCCACTACTTTATAAGGGATTTTTAAATAATGTTATCAGCGCAAAACGGATGCATTTTCGTCTTACTCAAAAAAGGGGTTGTATCTCTATAGAATATTATTAGGGCATAATCAAATTGGGGCACCAATGTCAAACTTTCTGTTGACTAATTGCTGATGTGCTTGAAAAATTGCGATTTTTGTTGTGTGTGCAAAGAGCGAAGAAAAACTCGAGGATGAATCTTTTTCAGTGCTTTCCTTAAATACAATATCCAGGGAAAAGTTAAAACGGTGTTGGTGGTTATAAATAACAGCCGTTCTTAGTGTCATATTGCACATTGTTCTCATTTGATCAAGTGTGTAATAGAAACGGCTTCAGAGTAACCCAGGCACTTGTGTTTTGGTTTGTGATAATGGTGTTTAAAACTAGCCAGGAAAATCTGGAATTGTAAGTTAATTTGGATTGACTTGAAATAGTCAGAGGAAAATTTATTTTGATAAAGGAGGCGTGCAGGCGAACTGAACATAAATGTTGCATAAACTGTTATAAGTTATCACACAAGTGCTCCTAAACAGTTTCCTAATTGCTTGATGACTGACAAAAATTCAGTTGTCAAAGCGTTGGTCAGAAATTCCATTTTTCTGGAAATCCTTTAAAAGTAGCTTTTGGACCAAAATAGTTTTGACTTTTATTAAAGCATATGTGATGATTAATATAACGAACATTGGTATGTTTGGGATTCTGTGGATTCCTTCATCAACTATGCGGATGAGCAAGCAAATACAGCTATTAGGATATGACCCTCGGTGATGGGTCGATTCCATCAACAGGTCAGCGCCCTAACCATAGCCACTTGTCGAAATCCCTTCAGGGTTACTAGCGCAAAAATCGAATTTTTAGTACGGGAATCGAGCCCTAGGCGGCGCCACGCACCGGACCTTGGCTGCCTGGTTTAGCGCCAGGTTTGAACCCGGGGTATTAGCATGGCCAAGAGGCTTGGTTTCCACGGCTTGAAACTAGACCAAAAATTTGAAAATGTTTCCTTTAAAAAAATTCTAGTTCAAGTATTTATGAAGAATAGTAGGCCTGCATGAAGTGACCATTTGTATTGGACTCGGCTACATTACTCGTATAGCAGTGTGTGGGGTCTGGGTTTGATACCCACGATAGCTACACAATTTCGTTTATTTCTCTTTATTTTAAATTAAGTGAGAGTTCCTAACCTCTCTTCCTCCCCATTAAAGAGCTACAATGTATTTTTTTCAAAAGCTTTTTAAAGCCCTCATTTTTAATGACCCTTTTCTTAAACAATAATACTAATGACGATTGAAATAAAGACAAACGATGCGTAAATACATATAAAAAAGTGGATATTGCAGATTTTTTTTTGTTCTGCCTGCTTCGTAAAAAAGAATTGCACTGGGTTTTATGATGGGTAATTTGTTTTGAAATAACGAAAACAAACTTTTTCGGAAATGGCTTTGCTCTCAGTGGGTTTTTATTTTTTTATTTGAAATCTATCAATGTCAAAGGCATTCGTGGACTTATTAAAATGTTGCAATTTTTAATATTTACATAAAAATTAGTAGACAGCAATTATGCGAATGTGTTTCAGTTTAGGCAGTGTTTTCTACTTCATATCCGGTATGTGTGTGGACATGAAATTAAAAGTCGTCACCATGTCTCAGTTCAAATTGTCCAATTATACCTGTTTGTTTATGACATAACGAAATCACTTATAAAATTTTTTTAATTCAATGTAACAAATTGTTATTTTCCCATGGCAACTTTTTGAAGTTTTTCAAAGTTAAGGTCTGGGTAAAGTTTGTTTTATGGCATCATTTTTGGTTTTCCCTTCACATCATGTAATAATATCTATAAACTTTTGTTTTCTTAATTTTTTAAAGTGAGAATCATGCAGGTGTGTGCACGACTTTGTCATTTAAAAGTGTTTTTTTTTTTTGTGTGGATTGTGTGGTCTTTGTTTATTTCGTGAAATCAGTGCATTGCTCCCTTTTTGTGTTTAAAAACTACACATATCTGTTCTGTTCAAGGCAACACGCATCATTATTAGAACATGGTATAAAAGACAAAAGGGGGGAGAAATGGGGAAAAAAGATGAGGGATAGTTTTAAATGTCACCATAACAAACGCCCCATTATTATGCCTTGTATTACAAATAATGGGGCGTCTTTATTCAAGCGAAAGATGGTGCAAAAATTACACCTGTCCAGAGCTTACCCCATGCCAATAATACACGGTAAATTCGTACAATTAAAAAAAATACGCTATGCACGTAGTATGGTATAATAATAACAGTAATAAGAATTCAATTTGGAACTAATCTTTACCATAAATTTGCTAACCAATTACTTTCGACTTTTTTTTTTCCCAAAAGCACTGAGATTACGTGATATTGTCATTGTATTTCATAATGAGTGGTTAGGGCCTTCAAGGTGCATATAACAATAGCTTATGTCACGAGTTCTATCGTAGCTAGACGAAATAAAAATCAGACAAATTATTTAAACATAATGCCCCCTGTCATATTGTAATGGTGCTTCAATTACATCACGTGTTCAGTGGTCATATCGTAATGGCGCTTCATTTAAATAACTTCAGCTGGTTATTTCTTATACACACACACACGCTTTTTATCTTGTATACATTTGGTGGCATGGTTACGCATTTCATCCACGTTGTATACCAGACGTGTTGTGTCGGTCAAACAGGAAATTGGCTCCTCTCAGCCTCCGTCACTATGAACTTAGCCAAATTTGGCTGAAAATGGGTAAAGTTTTTCAGCTAAGTTTGCAGCTAGCATTTGATAAAAAAAAATAATATTCAGTTTTAATCTGCATAGGGATGAGTGGGCAAAGTTTGAGAAATTTTGGGGGCCTTGCAATTAATCCATTAATTAATTGCCACCCATTAAGGATGGAAGAGTGACTATTCAAAGCCATGACTACTGATATAAATCTTATTGTTTTATTTTTCATTCCGCGTTTTATCCTCATTGCCAGTGCTCCGAATTCAGGTGTGTAATTTATTATGTTAGCTCCGCCGAATTATTTTTTAATGAATGCCCTAAACGCCCCCTGGCGACAATAATTGTTTGCCCGTTCTTTTTCGCCGCGCTGTCCCTTAGTTGGCACATTAAAAAAAAATAAAAAAATAATGCTAAGCCTAAGTGAGAGTTGTCTCGTAGCATTGAACTGGATCAAAAATTTGGTGCAACCTGAAACAGGTGGTTGCGGAGGTTAGGGGGCGCCACCACGTGGAACTTTGCGTGCGTGCGTTTGGAAAAGTGCGTGCAGGATAGACCTAAATTCCCGCTTTTTCGTCCCTGTACCCTCAACCCCGAGTACAGCATATTTTATAGCAGGTTGGGTTGGGGGGGGGGGGGTGGCACCGACCCCCCTTTTAAATATTCGGTGCCCGTACGGCGGCTCGCCCCAGGGTGGTCATTAAAAACAGGCCGGCTAACAAGCCCCTCTGGCCCAAACAACTATATTATTAACGCTATTTGACAAGGGGAAGAAAATGGGTCCCGTTTGGACGAAAATCACCCAGGAAAAATGAATCTCATCTTATAAAAAAAAAAAACAATGACGAGGAGCGTCCAGTGTCCACCCCCTATACCTTCAGGACGGAAGGCATATGTCATTCTATCTTTTACAACTTCTGAATAATTGGGATTTGCACCTTTGGACTTTGATAAAATGTCAAAAAATCTGCTGCAAGTCATTTTTTAAAGTCTTTTTGAGTCAATCGAACGTAAAGTGGTCATTACCCATCCAAGAAAAAATATGTCTGGAACGATGTGTAATTGCAGCCTGTTGAGATGCAGTGAACACCTTGTCAGTAAGGTCATCTGTTGCACATGTCAACTTAACTGGACGTCTTGAAAAAAAAAGGTCGTTAAGTTTAGAACAACTTTAATAATGTTACCTCAAACATCCTCTATAACGAGGCATGTCTGGATTTTGTGAACACTGCATGATGCTGCTTATCACCATTGTTTCAAGATTTTAAAATGTAAAACGAGGCATGTCTTCCTAAGGGGATGAACGACCGCTCATAAAAAAAAACTTTGTGCAATGGAAGGTTAGGAATGTGTCCAAATGTCCAAATTTTGTAACTGAATTTGTTTTTAGTTTTTTTTTTTGGTACTGCATGTGGCCACTTCATGTAATGATTCTTGTCCAGCCCATGCAGTCAATGGTTCTTCATGGCTTTTATCGTTTTGGTCTTCATCAGGCCTATTTTGTTGATGCTATGGTCATTTTGACATTTTGATGGTTTCAAACATTGTTGTCCAATATGATTTTACATGACATGGTGATGGCCTACTTCAGAAAGAATCCAACATTGCTTCAGAGCTGCGCAACTTAAATAAGCACCAGGTGCAAGCATAACTAGTACTGATTTTCACAGCGCCATCTATACGGCTTTTTTTTTTTTTTTTTATTTAATCTTTTAAGCCCACTCAAACGTGGTGACATGGCAAGGTCGATTTGTGTGCACATTTTTTGGGGTTATTTCCACCGGTGCCACCACACCTTTTCATCACGATGCAGTATTAACAACACACCCTGTGGGAATGTTCCCTGCTGAGGTTGGCCAATATGTCTGCATTTTCACATTTAATTGCAGTTTTTGCTCTTTAATGAAGTGCATTGAAAAAAGTTTCACTCCATAGCTAGTATAAATGCAGAGAAGTTATTGATTGTGATGATAAGCATGATTGGTATTTTGGGTGTCTCTTATAAGGTTTGAATTACAGTGTTATAAGTTCTGGTCTTTATGGCCTGGAAATTCCAATGGTGTTCTTGCAATATATTGCAATGTATGGCGACATTGCAGCGTATGGCTGTTGCACGAGGCGAGGACATGCAAATTAATAGGATCGCAACGTGTTAAATGCCACAAAGTTGCCTTATCGCCACCTGATCACCATCTTGGTGGGGGCACCATGCCTTAGACGAGCATCTTAAGCAACATTGACATAGCGTTTCTGAACACGTGAACATTTTTGAATGCATTAATTATTTTAAAAAAAAAACGTTGTGAAATGGATTGAGCTTTCAAGTCAATGTCAACGACTTCCGCCCCAAATGGCTTTTCTGGGAGCAAAATTGTTGAACCTTGGTGGCGAGGGGTGCAACGCCGAACGTCCAGAATGGCACGAGCATTAATTAATTACTGTTCATGTTTCCATTGGCGAAACGAAATTAATACGTTTTTCTTGGATGTATAAGAGTTGCAGGGAACATGTGTTCGAATGAAAATAGGGTCACGCAAACACCCTAAAAATCGTGGAAGGTTACTTCGCCATGCGTGGTCGGCTATATTCCATGTTTGGTTTTTTACCCCCTGATAACCAAATTCAGGTTAGACTTTTGGAGGATGTTCTCTGGAGAGCATGGCTGAGGAGCAATGCAAATGCTCTTTTTGGTCGTGCATACATCTCCGAGTGTATGTCACTTGTCATGGTTCCATAATCAGACATTTATACTCGAAATAAAACTTGGTAGATTCTGCTTCATGACTATTGCACGGATACAAGGACCAGTTGATTAGAGGTTGCATTCGTACATGGCATTGCATTTTACCTGCTAGGTCAAGAATTATTTGTTCTTCGAAATTACGACTCGTGCATTTAACGTGCTTTGCCAACCACGATTTTTCATCTTTCTGGATGCCATTACTTTTTTGATAACCCCCCTCCATGCATAATCTGAGGATATTAATAAACGGGGATTATAGGTTTGCGAGACACGCAACATGCAAACCCACACGAGAAGGCTCAACAACAAGCAGGGGAGAAAAAAAAAACACCCAATGGTCAATTGTTGACCCCTCGTTCCGAGCAACGAAGGGGTCATTCGGCGGCGTTTCGGCCATATTGCGTGGTTGTGCTCCTTGCGTGCCGCAATGGCCAGGCACTTGCGTGCTGGGCATTTTGGCCAAATGGGCGTCCCGAGCACCATAGCCTCAGGGACGAGCTACTCGAAACGAGCTATTTTAGGCATGTTGAGGGCTAACGTCATGCCCACTCATTTTTTTTTTTTTTTTCCTGGGAGAAGTTTTGGGTTCTTTATGTTTTGGGATTTGCTTCTGTTGGCATTCAAGGCTGTTTGCAAACCCATTGCATCAGAGCAAGAATGCTCGTTATGCAAACTTGCTGCAGAAGTTGGAACCGTGCCTTTTTTTTTCTGCTTTCTGCTGCCCACCATGACCTTTTAGCTAAAGCAGTTCAAAGTTTTGCTTTTTGAAATTGTTGAACTCGAGAGAATTCAAACAGCCCACTCAAGAACCTCTGGTTTGCCTCTGCAGGGTTGGAGATGTGAGTTTGTGGGAGAGTGATGCCCTAACCAAACAAGAGGTAACGATGATAAGGACACGGCTGAAAGATACCGCCTTATATGCATTAGGACGAATTGCACATCTGTAATTGCTTGGGCTGTTGTGATTTTTCGAGAGCAGATGCAGCCGTGTTAAAAGAGTTGAATTGTATTGAACAAGTGCTGCAGCATTTGCATGAAAATATATACTCGATATCTTATCTGGAAACCTTGAAAATCTTGAAGGAAAGGATTGCTCACATTCGCTCGGCGAATACCGAGGGGGAAGAAAGCTTTTGTGATAACACCCTGAAGATAAAAGGACTAGGAAGGACATTATTACAAAGGCCCCAAGGCTTTGTTGCATCAGAGAGGGCGCTGCTGCTGGCCATCCATTGGACACAAACCCCTTTTTTTGACCACTCTCCACTCAGGTTTACTCTGACCGTTTATTTTGGGCACTATCGCAACCATCTTCGATGGGTATCTGGTTTTGCACCACTCCATCTTGTCATGTCACTATATACCTGTACCACCTTTTCATTTTGCCACCGTTGAAGAAACAGCCACGTATTTTACCCCTTTTCAATTTTTTTTTTCATACTTAAGGCCACTCGATTGAAGATGGCGTGGAAGGGAAAAGTGGATACTTTGTATAAATGGGTCCCACCATATATTGCTGATGGTATCTTTTCACTCCTTTTACCATTGCTGGATCCGAAACGTGGAAGGGTCCCATGCTTCCACGCACGTGGTTTCAGTTGACAATTTCGGCTTTTGTACATGCATGGTGGCCAAACATGCAACTTAAGGCACCTCTTCAGGATTGATGGGGAAAAATTGATAATTTGCATAAGAGTTTTATCCCCTTTTCCAGTTTACACATTGCTGGTTTAAGTACATGTAGTGCCATCTTGTGTCTATCCCTCAAACTAAATTCATAGTCCACTTCCAGTGGTGGTAAAAATGATGTATGCAAGATATTTCATGACGTGGAATGTACAGTAAAACCTGGTTAAAGTGACCACCTCTGCATAGTGAACACTTTTCATAAATTGGTTTTAGCGCATGTATGTTTTCCTGTATAAGAACACTCTGTATATGGTGACCACCTGTATACAGTGACCCAAGTTGGCTATTTTATGGTATCGCACATAGCGAAAGAATTGGCCCTAAAAATTAAAAATACGTGCTAAAACTTGAAACAAGATTCAACTCTTTATTCAATGTGAATCAAGCGTTAAATGCATATTTCGAAAACGAGGCTTTGCACACTGCATATTATGTATCATAAAAAAATATAGGCTAGTGATCTAAAATACGGCCCCAAGGCCCAGTCGTCTAGGATTAACATGCATGGTCTCGCCATTACGTGGATGGGAAATTGGCATTTACCAGAATTCTGATCGGCAATTTAGTGAAAAATTCGTGATGAACGAGCCAGAAGATAGCAAAAACGAGTCAGACATGAAAAATGGCGTGATTTTTGGCCATTGGTGCATAAAAAAAAAATGTCCCAGACGGAATAAATAACCGTGGGACGCCATTGTCGACACGCTTGCAGGGTGTCTACCGAAATGCTTCAATTTTAAATGGGATGACTTTCATTAGTGGACAACCATATGATATTGGCAGTGTTTGCATTGCTGAACTTCTCGCTCCAATTAATCGCCCCCTTAAAACAT
>JAQGCC010000093.1:0-61334 GCA_034698905.1 Xestoiulus laeticollis | reverse complement strand
CATCCTAGGATGGTTTAAATATATTAGATAGGTGCCGGTGTTTTCGAAAAGCAAGGAAATCTAACGCATCCAACACGTAGACCTTACATAAATCTGTTGGCGCTGTAGCTTTTCAATTTGCCATTTTCCCTTTTGTTTTAATGAATTATGGATTTTGCATTAAATTAAACTGCAAATGCGATGTCATGAGGAGCGGACCATGCAGTTTGTTCTCCCATCTAACAATGGAATCATGGCAAAATCTCTCGACACGTTAAGTATTCTAGGCCATGAATATTGAAAGACTAAAATGGCTTTTGGAGTCCCCTAGAGAGACTTTTCATCGAAGAGTAAAATTTTCAGATGACCAACTGCAAAATAGGCAATGGATTAGTTCGCCTTTTCTCAGTGTATCAGGCGGGAGATTATAGCGTCGTAAAAAAAAGGTATCACAAGAAAATCACCCCTCAGCTAATGTACTGTTACACCCCAGAAAGTAAAGACCTTTGTTAAAGAGATATCCAATAGAATGAGGATACGCAACACGCTAAGAGACTCTTGGGAAAATGGGTTTGGATGTTTGTGAGGCTTAAATACTCAGTTGGGCTTTTTTTTCTCTTCTTTTCCCCATTTCCCTGATTCGGACGAACCCTACCACCATCTAAGAGTGGAAAATCAGTCAATAAATCGAGCGCATCTATAGAAGAACTCCAAACCCCCATCTTCACAATGTTCATCAAGAGCTAGGGAATATTAAAAGAATTTTAAAGAGCACGTTAATGAAACATTGATTGAGATCCATTGGCGTCAATTATTAGATCATTGAAGATGATTTTAAGAATATAAGTACTAAATTTGTTACTTTTTTAAGTTCGTAGGATATGCCAAGTTGCAGCAGTACAGTACTGTAAATGTATGAGTTGTATTTCAATTTACATTATGTATTTCAACTTTGCATTAATTCAACCATTAAATTTAGTTGCTATGCGAAAATCTACAATGTACTATCGTGATTTAATCTTGGAATATATTCAACGGATGTAGTTTCCACCAGTAAAATTGGCAACAAGAACATAAGGTCTTTATTCTGTTTTTCAGTGTTTTGATATAATCCCAAAGCAAAAATTGATGTATTTTTGAGATGATAAAAAATGATGCTATAGTTAATCAATTTCAGTTTATCCAAGATGTTTACTAATTTCTGTTTTCACATTATGCACACCAAAATTAAATTTTAATCACTCATAAATTCTTTGAAAATCAAGAGTATATTTAAATGAAGTTCTATTACCATGGTACATGCATTCACAGATGTTAACTGTAATTCCGATAAAATCTTGCTAGTTAATCAATTTCCGTTTATCCAGGATGTTTACTTGATTTCGATTTTTAACATTATGCACACCAGTATTAAATTTTAATCACTCATAAATTCTTTGAAAATCCAGAGTATATTTTAATTAAATCATCGCAAATGAAGTATATTACCATGATACATGCATATAGGAAAACAGATTGGATAAGCTTATACTGTAGCTTTACTTAAATTTTCAGTATCTTTGTATTTATCAGACATTGGTAAAATGTAATTCCGATAATAGTTGCTAATCTCTGAATTGCACATGGCTTCTAAATACAACTTATACAATGTACAGTGTATGTATACTTGCATATTGACAGGTTAAGTCTAATTCACTATATGTATCAAGAAGCTGATTTTGCATTATAGCCCTGTACTAAAATCATGAATGGGTATCAAATATTAAAAGCCTGATGCAAATACGATACCCCGTGTATATTATTAAATAAATGTGTTGACACGCTGCAAACCTGCATTGAAGTCGGGTATAATAAAAGATAGTGCATGTTTTTAATAAAAAAAAGCCCAAAGACCCTGTATTTGGAGCGAGAGTGATTTATGTTAGGGAGCGGTTTTGTAATGAAGATACATGACACTGTCAGCAACGATATAGACCTAGAGTATGACGATCTCTCTTGGTTTGCCCTGTCCTCAAGGAAGCTCATTTTTTATCTCTTATTCGGTTTAGGTTTCTCTTTTTTTGCTTTAATGGCTCAATAAAGGTCATCGAATGAGTATAAAAAAATATCTATTCTGTATTTATAGTGGTAGCATACATGATATGTCAGAATTATTGCTGGCTAAAACGACCAATTCAATAAGCTATTTGGTCAGTTTCCTTTCAAATGAATAGATATTTTCCGTTCTTTTCATATTAATTTTTAGCTTCTTTAGTCATGTTATATCAATGAGAAAGCAACACATGCAATCATATCTCAAACTCTTCTTGGCTTTTAACGAATATATTTTTATTTTTACTGTTGAATATGTTGCTTCTGAATACAATACAATACAGGCTATGTATATGATTTGAAATTGTTTTTGTTTCCTGGTGGTTGGTAAATAGTGAACCGTGGCATGACGTAGGTTTTTGACCTATTATGACAGACAATTTCCCATGAGGTCCACATACAGATAAATGCAAATTACATGGCTCCCTGGGGAACATATAAAAATGATAATGGCGGAGTTTAAACCCCAGTAGTAGGAGAGAGATGCTCGATATAGGGCTTTTTCCATGCGTAGGGCATTGGGTACTGCGATAAACACATCCTCCCTTGTTATAAAAGAAATCCCATCCGCCATAAAACAGTGTAACCATGCATCCAATACGTATCCTTGTCGCACTTTGTAGATGACATGAATAAAGAGCATCTTCGTCCGTTTAGACCATTTTTACAAAAAGCAGTATAAAGTTGAGTTATAAATGACAAATTTATACATCAATAGTTATGATAGGAGATGACAAGTTACACTAAGCTTATAATATAAGTAGTTTAAAGTCATGCTCTCAAACTAGAACCGTCATTATTTTGCAGTATTTAATACATATACGTTATACTATAACTTTCCTTTAGAGTGGAATTCCCTTGTAACAATCTTCAAGTACCTAAGAAATCAGATCGTTATATCCAACCTTCATTGTATCTGCAATTTATGAATAACAATAATAATATTCATACGTGTACACATAAATACAAATTGTACAAGTTGAAGATTGATTTACATTTTGTATATTTATTAAATGTTTTAACTGAAAAAAAAATCGTACAATATTAATGTAATTAATTAAGCGGTAATTAATCGGACAGTAAGAAAAAAAAGAAAAAAATTATAAAAAATATAGTGAAGCCGTTTAATTTAAAACTTAAAAAAGTATAAATCTTGTATACCAATATTGATAAAACAATTATTAATTATTAAAGATAATTTTAAAATTTGTGTAGTTTTATAGTTCATGTACGGTATTTCTAAATTATTTGAACAAATATCAGCAGTTAAATAAATAAATGTAATTATTAAATTTGACTTAATTGTAATACAAACTACGAATTTTTGCTACGAAAGTTAATGTTTCGTTAGTAAAATAGGTCATTTACATAATAACATTTCAGATATAAATACATGACACAACTTTAAGATTGTAAATCATTTCGGTATTACATTACGTGTAGATCTACATGTTCATGTATATGCACTTAGAAAATCATAGAAAATCGTTATTAGCGAATGAAAGACCATTTTGGATTCAAAATGCAGGGATCGCTATATGTCCAGATTATTGCTGTATCCGATATTGTAGTATCCAAACAAAATTACTCTACATAAAATTGCTTGGTTGCATAAAATACACATTGCTTGGAATCGTTATAGCCGGAATATCGCTGTATCCAGCATCGATATAAGCCAATTTTATTAAACCTGTATAATTAGCAGCACAGTTGTATTTTGAAAATAAAGTTCTAAGGGAAATAAAGAAAATTGTGTTTCAAACATTATTTCTACGTTTTAGTTCCTCTTTAAATTAAACTATTATTGCTAGACACATAAATGCACTATAGTGCTTGATTAAATTAATTGCAAACCATGCAATCGAAATTATTGTCCAACATTTTCTTCCTAACTTCTATAATCACCTCTGAAAGTTCAAGATAGAATATAAGTCAATTTCGTCTCAAAGCATTTGAGTTAGATTAGGAATAATGCCATTTTATTATCGCCAAGTGCAGTATTATGTGCCCATGGAAGCTAGTTGCACTCTGATCAGGCGTTTTATATACGTTGAATGACGTAAATGTTTTAAAGGTTTAAAATTCGCTGCATGTAGTTAATTATCCTTCCCCAAATTAGATCTCTTGCAAAGACAAGAAACATAGCCAGCACTCGTGCGTGTGTATTAGATTTAGAAGAACGATTCTATAAAATCGATTTCATTCTTCTATAGTGCCTATCATGGCTAGAAACAAGGGAACCAAGTTTTAATCTTTTCCCCACTATATAGCTCAGCATCAGTACCATGCATATCACGGTTGTGCAAGACCTATATAATAGACAGTCGCAGAACAGCGAAGAAAATGTTATATTATGTCTTTTACGTGATGTCTAACAAAAAATCGATATCGCTGTTGATTACGTGGTCTCAGCTCCCAATCAATAAAACAAAACATAATCACTGAAGGCCTACAACCAATGAACTCGAGTAAATTGTGGAATAAAATGAGTTGTTGCGTCCACTAGACCACGGACTTATGACCATATTAGTCATTCTCGTCATATCAGTTAACGTTAGTAGAATCACTTTTCATCGTCTCTCAGCGTGTGATTAATTGTGAATGCAGTTGGTGGCATCTTGCTGGCATGATAATTACTATGGATGTTGCATTCGATATGCTGAAGCAAGGACCAATCAAAAGAACGTTAGCTATCATGCCTAAAATCGTGAATTAGGGTTGAAAATACCATTCATATTTATACTTGAAGCATGATCTTTTTAATATTTTATTATTTTATTCAAACCGACAACAGCTTTTTGAATGCCATATGTCTGCTGGAGAAACTCCTGGAAGCCTGATGTGTAAGAATTGCGTTTTAATTACAAGAAACTCTTCAAAGTTGCTTAGGTGCCCCCAATTAAAAAAAATTGTAAGTGGTCTCTTAAAGTGAAAACAATGAGAATAACGAGATTATGGAACATGCTAATGATACAGAGTAATAATACATTAGACAACAACAAATCAAAAAGTAGGGAACGTTGACCCGGGAATTATTATTTTATACCCTCAAAGTGAAAAAAAACTTAACAGAAACAAGCATCTATACAGTACAGGTATTTTATTGGCCTGTTGTTTATAATAAGGGAAATCCCCTATGCACAGCGCAAAGCTATCAGAATATGTAGACGCTATCACTTAGCTAGGGAATTCCCCTAACACCAGGGGTTTGTTCGAGACTCAGGGCTCATTAGCAATTACGCTCGAGAATGACCCGGGGTTTATTGGAGGCCGATGTTTAATCCAGTATTTATGGTATGTCAATGCGATTTTATTATATGTAATTATATGGCATGATTCCCTTAATAATTAGTCTATTATGAGATACCACTCTAATAAGAACATTCTTAAGTTGATTTATAATTTTCAATTGGGATAGCAATGGGTTATCATAAAATGAGATGGTTTTTACTTATACTGATTTGCCCAACTCTAAAATACATTACTTATAACAATTGCCTGTGTACATTTTTGGAGGCTCACAACAGTTGATTTGTAGTCTCTGGATGGTCTGTTTGGTGCACTGCAATTGCATGGTAACAGAATCAAGCATGAACACGGTAGTCCAAATCATGTCCAAATGTGCTGGCGAAATAATACAGTTTCTTAGATATGAATTCCCTGATATATCGATTGAGAATTTCGCCCGCAGACACGGAATTTACACATCCAGATTACAAGTGAAGAACCGTTAAGAATGCATCTAAAAGTTATATAGCACTACTCTTGAATTGGATGTTTTGCACTATAGGAAAGTGTGTAGAGAGGTTAACCTTCTCATTTCTATATTTTCTAGTCATAAAAAAAGTAAAATTTCGTTTCGAAGGGTTTACATTTCGAGAAAGTATTTACTTTATCACGTAAAAGACATTTCAAACTGTACAGTTTGGTTTGCTACTGTAATCGTTTTTTTCCTGATTCCATTAAGATAGAATACAATTTTCATGGGTTTTATCTTGCTGTCAATCTATCTTACGTCAATCCAATTGCAAGATTTGACCAATCGAATGAAATTATATTTTTCGTTTGTTTTGCAATTATTTCACGTTTTTTAAAGGAATTTTCAAACATTTTTTTATACTGCCTCTTATACTGCACCAAAAATTATCGATCGATGCGTTAGTGCGATTGAATCCACTGATTTCACTCATTAAATCAATCAAATCCTGTGAGCCTAAATGGAATTTCCTATAATAGATGTTACTTTATAGATCCTGCTATGAAATGAAGAGATAATATTGATATTATGAAACCTTAATTGAGCGAATAATTTAAAAAAGATGATTAAAAATGTATCGATTAAAACTGCGAATTACATGTATTTTATTACAACCTTGAACGAAATATGATTTCATTAATTTGATTTCTCTCAGGAGATTTTAGCTGTCATTGGAATTTTAATATAAGTCTTTTTTGAACTCTATAGACATGCATTCACTTTTGGTTTAATTCTCTAACTTAACTGTTTTCTGTCTCACGAATTGTAATAACTGTCATTGAAAATGAATAAAAACATGCCAATATCAAGTATTGCAATTTCCGAATTTAGCAAACTCATCACAACAGTACTGTTGTTTCATCAAAGAAAAAAATAATGCAATTTTCTTAGGCAATAAAGCAGTTTACGTTTTTTAAGCTTAAGCATAATATTCCATATGCGTGTGTATGTGCAAAACTTATCTCCCTAGTTAATAAGTAATTGCGTGTACCAAATTTCTCTTAATAATCTGCACAAATACAGTTGAAAATTTCTTTTCTCCACATTTTCACTGCGCAGTTTATGCTCAAAACGACTCTACAAGAACATTTATGCATTTGCATGAGTGAGCATGCATGCAAGAGGAAATTAAATCTTTTTAGAGCTTTCAACGTTTCAAGACTTTCAACAATCTTTTTTATTGAAAAGAACAGCGCAATACCCATTTTGCGTACTAAAACGACAGAAGGCTGAAATGTAAGCGTTAATCATATACGTCCATGCAACAGTTTATGACAGGGAAGTCTTCGTGTTGGAGCAAGTGCGTTTTTTTAAACGAATTTATGACAATGGTTGCCATTTGTTTTCACTCACATATTTTCCCCTATAGGCCTACATTTTTTGGCACTGTACATTCCTTTGTGGTGCGCTTTAAATAAATTAGTCTCACATTTGCCAATCATTTATCATTTATGGTTGAAAGTATGAAAGTATGCTCCCTTTTTTGAAATATGGCATTCGTATCTTATGCGAACAGATAGCGTTAAATAAATTATGAAAGAAGACGAGGGAAACCGTTTTTATGGTCACCAGTTTTGATGCCCATAACACAATAAAACAGAGGTTTAAGATAGAATGGATATCCTATAGCGTTAAAATGTTTAATTATTCACTAATTGCTGAGTTATGTCATAACATAATTAATCTACACAAAGTTGTAATACATCTATAATATTTTTTTAAGACAAAACCTGTATGTAATAAAGATTTTCTAGCATTAGTTGACATGCTTCGGCTTTTAAACACTTTATTAAGGCAATAGTCCACGTATGCATGACCAGATATAGGAAAGGGTGATACCAGCTTCTTAATGCTTGCTTTGCTAACAATAAATTGTCCAATATGTGCAATACGT
This sequence comes from Xestoiulus laeticollis, assembly GCA_034698905.1. NCBI lineage: Eukaryota > Metazoa > Arthropoda > Diplopoda > Julida > Julidae > Xestoiulus > Xestoiulus laeticollis. The sequence goes on along the minus strand of JAQGCC010000093.1, from coordinate 53,613 downwards.
GTGACAGCACTTAATTCCTAAGCATGTGAACGTAAAACATCATGAAGCCAACATTAATCCTCTTTCTACTGATTGTACCCTATTTCTTTAACGCTTCAGTGATACTCCTTTACTTGTTTCTATTCGATGGACCATAATCGAAAAAATGTCCAAGCTTACAGTAGCAAAATCTTGGGGAAAATATTCAGTTTGATGAATTTGAAATTGTCCAACTAATGTAATGAATTTGAACTGGATGCAACCAAAACTTATATTGTTATTAAAGTCAGAGGTGATAGTTGTTAATCAATATGACTCAAGTGACTCAAGTGAGAAATCTCAAGTGTTTTCATATTAAGATGAGAATATGAGAATGATGAGATTATGAAACATGATGAAACTTTGTGAGACACGCGATGTGATCAAATTAGACCCCAATGTCTTATTGATTTTATTCTGTATCCGTATTAACATATATATCCGACATATATATAGGGTCAGAGTATTCTCATGGTGGTAGCAATATATAGAAGTAACTAGTGAAAAATTTCATTGTGACACTATTGCTTATGTTATTATGGAACATTTCATTGTTATCCCAATTAAAAATTATAAATCGTTTTTAGTATGTTCTTATTAAATTGGGATCTCATACTAAAATTTAAAGATTCTTATTATTAAACAACTGATAGAAAAATTTTGGCTATAATTATGCTATCAGTTTTTTAACAATAGGAATCTTTGAGTTTACAATGTAGTATGAGATCCAAATTTAATAAGAACATACTAAAAACGATTTATAATTTTTAATTGGGATATCAATGAGATGTTCCATAATAGCATAATTAAGCACTAGTGTCTCAATAAGGTTTTTCACTAGGGAAAGCTACTACTACTGCTACCACCATGAGGCCGGTACTATGACCCTATATGTCGGATATGTCAATCTGGGTAGATAGTGTTATGTAGGGTTGGAGAAGCCCTTGCTTAGTTTTTATGTAGTATTAGTTTAAGTGCATGTCATGAACCTGCAATATGAATTTTTCCAATGAGAATCGGATGTTCTTTTCGAAATAGTGTTAGAGGGTGGTTATTAGTAGTTATGGAATTAAGTATTCTGTCTAAGATGTTGTTAACATGAGTTGTTATAATAGGTAATTGTTATAATGCTAGGGTCTATCATGTTTTCAAGAGGGTTATAAATACCCGAGATAGCTTTGTTTAGTTGAGGGAAAGCTAAAATGCCAGTTATCAATTTTTGTAATAAAAATAAAACCTCGTTTTCGATTTCTGCTCTATGTTAAAAACCATAAAAAAATAAGGATGATTTGATCTAAATAAAACCTACTCCATACGTCAATTATTCATGAATCATTGTCACTCTTAAAATAATGTGAAAAAGTCTTAAATAATTCGTTATCATTCCGTCAAAATAAATTACAAGATTCCTACTTTAGTAGACGATAAAACCTAAACGGTTGCTCTGATTAAAATTTAAACAGCATATTTCTTTAAGTTAAAAGCTGTCGACGCCATCTTGGACCATAATTAAAAGTGCTATAAAACAAGTAGCCGTAGGTAGGCAGTTGCATGCAAATGGCAGCCTCCATCTTTCTAATATTCCTCCCATCTGTTCGTACATTAAAAGCCTCGCCGACAAAAATAAAACAATAGAAAATCAAACATCTGCGACCAAAACACGAATCATTTTATATAAAGTGCGTGTCACTCGCAGAATGGAAATGCACACTATAAGGCAGCAGAAATTAAAGTAAAATTCAGAAATGCAATCCGTGTGTCATGTCAAGTGGAAACCGTGGTTGGGATGGGTGGCGAGGGTGAGGGTGAAGATACGCGTTATTACACCCTCGGAAATATAGGAAAGCGCACGGAGGCGTGGTCTAGAACAAGAAGGGCACGAGGGGGATAACCCCAAGCGTGCCCTAAGAGTGGAAAATCAATAGTTACGTATTGTGCGCTGACGTTTCCTGCAAATGCTAACTTGATAAGAGCAACGGCAGGAGAACTTCCGATTGACAATCGTTATTCAGCTATTGCCTACACAGCCACTGATTCATTCTTGCATAAAAAATGAAGGCTATTACCATGCAGTGCCATGCACGTTCCCCCTATTGATGCCTAACCGCATCTCAATATTCCATTTATTCGAAACCAGCATCATGCCAGCTGCTTACCAGAACCCAGCACCGCCATTCTTTCCTACTTGCCACGTCTTGCTCTTTGTGGTCTGAATAGGAAATTCGTCCTTCCAAACAATGTTTCTTCATTCGCTCCTGTATTTTATGGTCTTAATTTTAGTTGTTCTACCTCGGTTCTGGCATTAAGGCAAAAACGTCATCTTGTTGGCATCATCTCTTGGAACATAAGAGAATCCCATACAAATGTAATCAGCAGAAAAATATCACGGTGTATTTTCTGCAGAAAATATTATGTATTCTTAAAACAGAAAACATGGGATATAACTTTCCATCATAATTTTGCAGAATTTTTTGCAGAGATTGATGATTCATATGCAGAAATTTACATGATGGAAGGTGTCTGCTGCATTTTCCTTTCTAACAGTTAATTTTAAATATACATGTACATTGTACAAATACCATTATACATGTACTGTATAAAACAATACAAACTTTATATATATATACCACTGGCATTATATATGGCATTATATATATATATATATAATGCCAAGTGCAGGCTATAACAATTATTCCTTTAACGACGTTTTTTATTTTTAATTTAGGAATTTTAGTTTCTGCAGAAATGCAACATAATTGATTTTTACAGAAAAAAATCACCATAATTCTGCAGAAGATCAGCCAGGTGAATCCTGCAGAATTCTGATAGATTTTTTTTTGTTATTCATGTATATTAAAATACAAAGGTTGAGGCTAACAATTATAGTCATGTTATCAAATTATGCAATAAAGTGGTATTTAATTAAGGGGTTGAATTTCAATTGCTCGTAAATATAAATGTCATGATTATAGTATACGCATTCGCTCTTATAAATACTATTAAACACAAGTGTAAAGTAAAATTCTACGAAAAATAATTTGCAATTTTAGCCGCATCGATATGAAAGTAAGCTTATAATCTTATAATGGTTTCACTTCAAATATATTATCCATGCAGTGCATTATGTCTGCTACATTCACCTCTAATACTTGCATGCAAACTTCCAATAAAACGTTTTCAACATACATGTATAATACTGGTAATCCATTACATATGCCATTAGGAACGAAATCCTCGACATACATTGGAAATTTTATAACTATAACACTTTTCTTTCATCGCCTTGAAACAAACGTTACTTTCTATTTAAGCCACAGAATTATCTTGCAAAAAAATGTTTGTAACATTTAAATTCTGGCTATAATTGATCTGTACATAATTTTAACGAACAGAGAGAGCTATATATATATATATATATATATATATATATATAGGCTTAATTATATGATTCTTATGATTCAACTGTCATATATAAACGAAGAGATGATAATACACAATGTGGTCTGGATTTTAGATACAGAATATGTAACGCTATGAAAAGTGGGAATGAAGAAAGCTAGAATACTCTGTTAATATTTTGCAAGCGCTGATTGGATGCAACTTTCTAACTTTCCATTTAAATTAGCGGTTCTAAGCACGGCTAATTTGGCCATGAGCATGGTTATAATTATGCTCTTGTGCTGAAATAGTCTAATCAATACTGCATTTGAGATGAGCTTTTGCTGGGGTTCATGTACCCAGACTTCTACGTTGAGGCGTGCAAGAGGTTCCAAGTTATAAAATGCAGGGTATCTTTAAATATATTGAACGGTTGAAAACTTGACGTAGGCCTATATATGCCGTCAATCGATCAGAAGCTGCAATATTTGCATAAGAGCCATTTTGGCCATTGGCATATGCCCAACTGAAGTACATAAAATGCTCAGAATCTCCATCGACAGCACGAGGGCATTAGCTAATTGCCGGAATTTTAATTATCTTTTATGTATAATGTTGACTTATAAATTATATTAGTTGAAATCTATATACATGTATACTACTTACACCGAAAAATGCCATTGTTCAAAATACACTTATAGGAATATTTATTATTCATTTCAAAAGCACGCTATTTTCAATATATTATAATTATAAAATAGGTCATAATGTAATCATAAATAAGTTTACACTGTGAGGCATTTTCAAATAATTATTGTATATTTTGATAAGTTTCTGGTAAAATTCATTCGAAATTGGTCCGAAATAGTTCTTAAAAAACATGTCTTGCTAATGTTCATTCTCAATCATTATACAGGATACGAATTAACAAATATTTTATCCTGTTTCACTGACTAATGTCAAATTAATATATATATGTTAATGCCGGTTACTGATTTCTATACCCAAAAAAACATTCTAATAATCCATTTTTATTTGCAGATTCCAAACAAATGAATCGAGGACTATTGATCAACCTATAACCTGGGAATTCAGTGATACTGTGAGTTTTTTGAAGGAGCATATAGCTAAGGTGAAATTGTGTAGTGTGTCATATAAATAATAGTTTAAAAATTATAATAACGTTTAATGCAATGCATGTTAAATAATCTTAAGTACGCGTATTTACAACAAAGACACAAGAGTAATTTTGATGCTTATTTGTAAGCGAATGAAGATTTTCTGTCTCTAGATTGATTGTATACATTTGAATGAAAAGCCTCATTGTGTGATGGCTAAGGATGATGGGACTCGGCATGTTTTTTATGCTTAAAAGACTTGCTTTTCTTCCTTTTTGCTTTATGACTTGAGTCTTTAATCCAGTGAATCTAAAGCTCTATTTTTATCAACGGATATTTTTTTAATAGTGAACGAATGTTATGCATCGCAAAATGCATCGTTTGCCCTCAAGGCTTTAAATATATAAAAAAATGCGTTAATGCATCCTGGCGTTAAGAATATAGTTTTATAAGCGTTATCAGCCTTCATTAATGGGGTTGTTAGCATAAATGCGGATTCATGAATGCTTCGAATGCGTCCCCGAAGGATGACACATAAGGAAAAAATTCATATTCATGTATACTGCTTTACAAAATTGATCGCAAAATTAGTGCTACTTTTTTCTATGCATGCCGCAAATGAATATGCATCTGATGAATAATATGAATAAACAGGATAGGAAGATTTTTCTGTTCTTTATCGTGAACTGCAGGCATGTACATGTATCTTCTTGATATTTTATAAACACGTTTAACGTTAATTAGTATTTTCCATTTTTTTCAATATGAAAAAATACCCAGAAATATTTAAAATAGTTGGGTTAAGCATTTTCAAGTGATTACATCTTCTGTATGAGTTAGGTATGTTAAAGTACATGTTTGCATCAGTGACTTCACGTTTGCAAGCATTTCGAAGGATACATTAATTTCACTTATACACTTAATGCATTATTGTTAAAATTCTCTATCAAATCTATTGAGACACGCATTTCTCTACAAAGGAATACATCATTTTGTTCTAAAGGACATTGTGGACTGCACTTTACTCATTAACTTGATTTCCTAGAAATGAAACTCTTGCAGCAAAGGCGACATATTCGATGCTATTCTTTGCTAAAGTGAACAAAAGCATATTTCCTTGTTTGACCAAACGTGCTTCTGTACTCTCTCACCTCTATAATATAGCTCGTATATTCGACTGCAAAGTATTGAACATTTTCAGTCCAGCATCTAATGAATCGATTGGCTTCTTCATAGCCTGCAATGACTCTTTTTCCAGAGGATCGATTCAAGGCTATATTGCACTCTCGATGTTGTAGAATTTAAATTGGAAATGTTCGAAGACGTGGAAAGACTTTTTTATTTCGTATTAGGAGATATATTTTTCATCCAGTATTTTTCCATTGATATACTGTCTTTTAAACCCTAGATTTCAGTAGGCCAACATATGATGAAACCTTAGTAAAGAACTTGGGGTCTGCGGTTGGGTTTAATCACTCAGAAGGCCTGCAGGCGAGCTTTATCGTCTTGCTGAAATGAACTAAGACACAATTGCATTTCGGTTCTTGTGTTTCGAAAATGTTAGTAAGCATGTTGCGAAAACAATGTAGTGTTATTTTTTGAGGTTGAAAAAGAAGGAAATCCATATAGCGAAGAAGAAGAGAGAAAAAATCGATGAAAGCACTTTAGACGGGTTTTGTTTCTCATGAATTACCTCTGGGAAAAGCTGAGGAGACAAAAACTAACCTGCAAGCAGGCGTGTGGTCGCCTTTTTGGAGAAATAAGACTTTCCATCACGCTTTGAATCGCTTTTCATGGAGCATGATTAATACGCTACATGCATTAAAAAGATCTGACTACATTTCCATAAAAATCCGTTTCAAACAAAGAGTGCTTTAAAGGAGCTGTCCCGAATCTTATGCCATTAACTGTGAAATACACTGCACGTAATTGATAAAGGAGTAATTCGACTATGTAAGCTTGAGAAGATCTGGGGGTTGGATTATCAAAAAAGAGTTGCTTGCACGCAATTTATATCCTGGGTTTATAAGATCCATTTAAGTTAAATGGCCAATCGGTATATTGTACGGAAGCTATTTTTCGCTTAAAGTGAGCTTGAACGAGCTTATCAATTTCTGAACTAAAAGCTGGAATTAGAAACTGTGAAAGTCCTTTAATGCATCGTTTTAATAGGTAAAGTGTCACGCCATGTATCATGCAAATGCATGATTGTTCTTCCTTGCTTTATTGGCATGTTTGTAAAATGCTCAACAGCTAACAGGTGTCTGGTCCAAGAATATATTTTTATACCTTGGGGCATTCTGCTTAAGAGGGTTAATGCATACCAGAATAAGCCTTTTTTTCTAAATTATTTTTTAAATTTAATTTTGGAATTGTTAGGAACAAATGGAATGAACGAGGACCTAGCATTAATATTCTGTTATTTGTTTACATTTTTTTGTTTATGTATATTCTATTTCATGGAAAAATGTCTGTAATGTTTATAATTATAGAGGGTCTAATAAACTTTTTGGACATATTTTCATGAAATGGAATATATATATATACATAAACAAAAAATTAATCAAATAATAGAATATTTATGTTAGGGTCTCGTACATTCCATTTGTTACTATCAGTTTCCAAAATAAAATAAAAAAATAATTTGGAAAAAAAAAAGGCTTATTCTGATATGCAAAACTCTTAGATAGAATTTTACGAAAGTAACCCAATGGTTAGTTTAAACAAATTAATGCTTGGCATCCTGTATACCACAGCGACTTGATGTAGATTTGTATAATAAGTCTAAATGTACATGTATATATGCTATGTATTTGATTATTTTGCACCGGTATACATTTAACTAATCACTATAATCCTGTCTCACCAAGGTATATATGTTTTAGTGGTTATTTTCTTGTGTATAGGCCTACATTATAAGTCTTACATAAAGCAATGCATTCAAAACTAAAAATAAAATTCATGAGAGTTCATTAGACCTTATTTTATTCCAGAATTCTTGAAACAATACATTTGAGAGCTGTTTGAAATAAATATTTCGCTGAATTCATGTGGGTTGCATTACATTAATACCTTCTTTTCCATCGCTTCATCCCTCCTGAAATCTAAAATATAAATACGATATTTGCTAAAAGGGATCTATTTCAAGCTTTTTCGTTTAGAACATATTCCAACTCTCCTTCACAAACCGGAAATTTCAAAGCTGTCGCTTTTTTATCGACTATGATTTGAATTTCTCATGCTTATAAAATATCAGGCGAGGAGCTTTAACGTTAATAAAAATATAGGCATATACGATGTAAGTGCACGAAGTCTATTATTTGCATAAAAAAGATTTTCTCTTATTTATTTAAATTTTAAGAGCTAAATGAAAAAAATATAAGCCTGTTTATTCATCTCTGAGGAAAGGAAAATTGTTGAATTTTGGTGTCCCAATTATAGGGGGATTATCACCACCGAAACACGTGTAATTTGTAATAGAGTTGCAGGTATTTACACAAATTAGTTAATCTCATTTAATGTGAACTGTGAATAATGCAAATGCTGAGCAATGTAAACATTTACTCATAGAAACAGGCTCCCTTTTAAAACGTTCTGCGTGATGTTAGGTAATTAAATATCAGGAGACCTTCATTTCACTGTGATAGAAATAATCTATAGCTACCAGCTATATAGGCAGATAGTTGTTGATCTTTTTCAATTACAGATATTATAGCTCTAGCTTATTACGAACGGTCGTATAATTGCAATATTTGTATCTCAATAGATGGTAAATATTGTTTTGTTTTATATTTTATGTTTTCAATAGGGGAGCTTTGGAAAATGGACTCATCCCTCACAGGTCTAAAAATCGATATTTCTTGAAATTGACAATCCTAAAAATGCTGAAATGTTAAGTATAGATTGGTGCATACTTAATCATGAGGGAACAGTAAATAGTATTCGAGTATCAGATGAAATTGGAATTTTATAATGAATGCTTGAAAATGAAAATGTATAATTAATATATAACCCTCTTCCCCGTTTCCAAGTATCTACCTGGGTATATACCTAAATTCTTAATTAAAAAAGCAAAAAAATGGGGTGAAAATAGAATGCGTGCCCATTTGATATGTTTGTATTTTTAATACATTATACATGTACATTTAGATGATATTATATTGAGAATTGAAAGCTCTTCAATGATGTTAGAAAAAAAAAGTTGAGTGCAAATGAAAATTCATTTTTGCGTCTTTTTCGTTGAATTTAATATATCCTTCAAATTTCCTTGAAAAATTCTGAGAAAGATTAATGATGAGTCAAGTATTTGCAAATACTTATCATAGGATATTGCATGGCAGGAATAGATTTAGTAATTAAAACGTAAGATAAAAATATATAAGGATGTGCTTCTTGGTAAGGAGTTAGAACATGTATTTGATAAGATTCTAATAAGGGAAAAAAAATCCCTCTTTTCTTAAAGTAGAACGATATAAGGAGTATACGACAAGTGGTTATCATGTTTTGTACATCAATCGTTGTTGCGTTAATACTAAAATGCCCATTATTAAGTACATGTATTTGAGGTGTTGAAAAACCTCATTAGAGGGATTGGGCATGTATCCTTTAATCTTTACGAAAACGATAAACACACTATTACGCATGCGCATTAATAAGTTATGCGTCGTAAAAGTCGTTATACTGAGTGCTCCTCAAAGACGTTGTGGCAGCACGTTAAACTAATGAAATTATCGTCTGCCCTCAACCACAAACTCATTAACGTCGTCCCCAAGCATGCGCATTGCCAAAAAAAAAAAAAAAAAACAGTGCTGTCGATGTCGTCAAGATTAAAGGAAACCTGCGCAATCCTTCTGTTATACTATAGAGGGATTGAGCACGCCTCCCTTAATGCTCCGTCAACTGATTTACCTTAATGAGAACGCATTGGAATAACATACAGTGCTGTCAATGTGGTTAGCATTAAGGGAGCAATTAAAGGAGGCGTGCTCAATCCCTCTAATATATCTCATCATACTTCCATTGTTGCACGCCTTTATGATTGTATTATGAAAGTTCTTTGGATTTCTTACCAAATGGTCCGAAAACAAATATACCTTTTTTTTTGTTTCAGTTAACTACATAAAAGTACTGAGAGGTACAAGAAGAATAAATTCGTTTGCCACGTTCCCTTATCATTCGGCTGTCCTGTCTATATAATAAAAGTACTGGACGGAGAACTGATAAGGGCTTGTGTACAAAACATATCACACGTTCCATGAAGAGACCTGCTGCACTAAAGTATGGATATTGGATAAGAAGCTTTTCTCTTATTTGTTGAAAAACAAAAGGAATTTGTGGCGTAGGTAGCCTGCAATGTCGATGGGAAATATTAAGACAATGAAACAGCTTTTCTAGTTACATTATATACTAGAAACAAAATTGAAATTCGTCAGCGAAGCGGGATGACAACAATAACAGGATTTTCCTCATACATTCTTGTCGGTGCCACCCAAGATGGATCAATAAGACTAGCATATTTCTAATATTATTTTATTTATAATAGAAATTACAGTATACAATTTCAGAGATTTGCAAGTGCGTTGTATTTATTTTCTAGCCGCAATTAAGGTAAGATCAATCAAAATATAAAATTTCACCGACTTTATATATAGTTGATTAAACTCTAAACATTTTTCCATGATGGGATTCTGGAGTGTTCTGTTTATTTCCTTTAAAACATTTTCTTTGCAATTACACAATATGGACTAGTTTATATAGGAACAGAAGAAAATGTGAAATTGTTATTTACATATAGCCACTATTCTATCATAGCTACTTACTGAAAACAGGCATTATAACATATGCTTCCGTTATATTCTGTCTTCTGCTACATGTGCAAGGGAAATGTTCAAATGAGAACTCATGGATACTATCTTTAAATTTATAAAATCACCTTCCTAATCTACTATCTATCGTATTTATCAAAATTACCAGTTTTACATCGTGTGTCAATCACAAGCAGTATACCCTAAAGAAACTTGATGCGTTGACTTACCAGATGTGGCGTTAATTTCGTTTGCAAGCGTGGGAAATTATCTGGACCATATTTTCTTATCAAGAAACACGTTTCCCAATTACAACGATTTTTGAATAATTCTCCGAATTAAGTGTTATCATTTTTAAAACTGTCTGAAATGCAATAAAAGATAACCAGTTCCATAAGTGTTACTATAAGGGATGCTTTTAAATGACACATCCTGTACAATCAACTTAAACCACCATCATATTATAAATAAAAAATTATATTGCAAATATTTCGATCTTTTGCATATAAAAATAAGTTTTTACCATTTTTGATTTTGTAACGTTTGAAAACTGGAAGCTTTATCAGAAGGGCAACGTCTGTATGCCAAATCAGTCGATATTAGCAATGCCTTTATAAATTTCATCAAGAAGCCTTCCTACATGTATGGCTTAAATTAGCATTTTCAAACGATGTTGACCAAGAAAATCTGGGAGCCTAAGACCGATATTTAGTGGCAAATTGCCACTAAATATTTGTACAAATCACGTTATGCGAAATTACGTAAAACTTATTGTTGACATTGCTTGATTGCAAACCCAGAATACATTGGCGGATCAAGAAGTATAACGGGGGGAATCCAGCAACCAATTGTAAACGAATTCCACTGACAAACTAACCCATCAACATTATATTTCAAAAGATTCTAAAATTGTCCAAAATTTGCAATTTTAACTCTGTTATCATATGGCCATTCTTAAATTGATGCCTTATACAGAATTCAATTGAATAAAAGATGTCACGTTGTAGGATAATTGTTTATAAAACTAGTACATTGGTATTGCTTTTTTATAAAACTAAGATATTAATATTGCTTTTTATAAAGTTAGGACATTGATATTGAATTTTTAGCAAACCTACACATTTTTGAAAATTCTTCATATAGAATGAAATGACATTTTTAATGGATCCTGAAAATTTATATTTTAAGTAAAGGGAGATATTCCATTTTACGCCAACACTTTCCGTTGATAATGCACGTCATTAGTTGATATATTAATAGAACAGTAATTAGTTTGCCCGTTATTGGATTGGCCACAGAAGCTGAGGGCCCTATTGATCATGTAATGATTTCCATCGTCCATGTTGGTCAATCCCTTTTACTGCATTTGATGTAGGCGGATGCAGGTAATGTGAATTAAGAAAAGGCGTCAGATAACAATGCTTTCTGGTCGGGTTAAAACACATTTAAACCTTGAGAGCCTCTTTAAGAATTAAACGTGAACCATACTGTACATTTTGATCACATTTCAATTTGTTATATTTTTGCACAAAGCATGAATACTACTAAACTTTCAAATCTACATAAAATCATTTAGATACCAGTACTTTTAAGTAGGTGCCTTTAATATGGCATTCCAGCCACCTACGTGGAAGAGTATAAAGTCTTTGAGTTCATCGAACTAAATCACTTTAAATGATGAGAAAATGGTGATGGATTGAAGTAGAATTTACCATCATACCTTTTGCCAATTGAGAAGATGACGTCCGATTACTGCAGCCAATTGACTGTGTAACTAGATGGCGAATGAGGATTGCGCAAACAACCTTGATATACCATTCTGACATGTCCCCATGGAAAACCACTTTCGTGGTCGAGTGAACAAAATACCTGTATTAGAAACATTGGTTTGCTTATACCGTAGCACAAAGCGTCAGATGCAATGAAGCAAAAAGACGTCTGCATGCCATTCGTAGGATTACAAATATATGTCACATGCATTTTTTATATTTAATACATGATGTTTCTACTTCGCCATGCATTCATCTATGTGATTGTCCTGTGATAAATGAAAACGTAATGAAAACGGTAAAGGATAACAAAACAAGAAACTTGGAATCGTCATGTATAATTGCGAAAAGTGAGAATTAATGCTTATAAACTTAAATACTGCAAAAATGTGTTTTGCAAAACTTTTAAGCGCTAAGCCACTCTAGACTGAAAACGCGCGTTTCGCTATAGCCTCAAACAAGACGTTATTATTAAAAAAGGAATTTTTGCACGAGATATTAATGTGCAAATTTTATAATTCTAGAATTTAAATTAAATTCGATGCCCTGTTTGAGGCTAGCCAAACGCGCGTTTCCAGCCTAGTGTGGCCTGGGGCTTAAAGTAGCCTTAATTAGTAAAATGCTGGCGAGTTTGCATCTGTATTGAGTAATATACACTTACATGTATACAAGTCTTAGTTTGTTTAATGTCGATCCTAGGATTTAAGATAAATCCTTTTATCCACTCGATTAAGCTTATTCAAATTATTAACAGAATGATTGTTACCAAATGTTAATAGAAATTTTTTATCTATAAATCCAAATGGTTTTGATCTCCTGTTAACCGAAGGATTAACAGGACATCTATAAATTAACAGAAACATATGCTGGAGGTAACTTATTTTTAAGTTTTCCACATTAGTTTAGAAAATTTATTATTGGAATATTGTATATACCGGTGGATTATTAAATAAGAATGTTGTATATAAACGTGCCATATTAACAAATAATGTAATTTTGGTACACGTACATGTACATATCTGGGTTATATTTTCTTTGTTTACATGTATTTCTTGCTAAAGATGCTCAGATTTAAATTCTGCTAAACTTTTTATCCTTATATGGATATATAAGGTGTTTCCCCCCATTCAATCAATCAATAGTGTATTAATAATAAATTGATCTTTTGAAAAACATTCCAATCAAACATGGTGAGAGTTGGAGGTATAGTCGTCAAGAATATCATACATGTATTTGGATCCCTTCATCAAGTGAAGAGGTTTGTTTTGTACCTCCGTTGGGAGAAATTTGCATTTTTACTGCTAGCATAAATGCATTTCTGGAAAACTGTGGTTATATTGAAGTCAATAACCTACGACAAAGTACCTGGGGTAAGTAATTCTCGAAAAGAAATGAATATTCCGCAATTCTATATACATGTACAATTGTACTCCAGCTAGTGTTCCAGGTTTCAGATATACAGGTATGATGATTTTTTAAAATTTCCGAGTTATTTAAGTAGTGAAATACGAAAATAAAATATTTATTCGTGGAATATAAAATCTTATGTAAAGCTTTTTACATTATGCAGAATTCGTAATCCATCATGTGATCACTGTAATTCTAATTTACACTTCGAATTCTAAGCCCCAGGCCACACATGACTGGAAACGCGCGTTTGGCTAGCCTCAAACAGGGCATCGAATTAAATTTAAATTCTAGAATTATAAAATGTGTACATTAATATCTCGTGCCAAAATTCTTTGTTAATTAAAAGCCTTGTTTGAGGCTAGCCAAACGCGCGTTTCCAGCCTAGTGTGGCCTGGGGGTTTCAAAGTCCACAGAAACACTTAATGAATGTCACATAATAGTAGTTTTGATTTTCCTTTTTCTATGATGTTGTACTTAATGCGACTTTGGTTCATTTCCCATTACATTTTTTTTCTGATTTGTGGTGAAGTAGCATTTTATATTGTCATTATTCTGGCAGACTTTTTTTTATTTTTTTTGATAGCCTCTTTGTTATCTTTGCCTCTTGCTATTCTAGATTAACCTTTTGTTGTTTCTAGCTTTTACTGTTGTTGATTGAATTTACAGTAAACCAGAGAAACTACATGTAAATTCAACGGTTCTCCAATTAAACATATTGTTAATATTAGTTATGAACAACTCCTGTCTGCATAATATTGGATTTTTTTTTAAATCCTCTACAGCTCTCTACATATTTTTTTTTTTTTTGAATTTTCTGTTTCGAACACTTCAATTTAACGTTATCAAAAACGTGTCTTTGGTTCAGCATATATTCGTAAGACGGTTTATTTTTCAGATTACAAATGGACAGAAACCAACCCAGTCAAATATTTCCAACGCATAGACGTAAGCGCCTTATAACATACACCCGATTACACATTTCATGACATCCTTCATATCTTTACAGCGCGATTTTAAAATATTACCGGCTGTAAATACAGCCTAGACGCATGCGTACACCTAGGTCGTTCTATCGATCTGGCATACATCTTCTTCTGGATCCTAAAGCAACCAGAACAGAAAAGAATAGACGTAGTCTCAAACTGATTTGGGGTTCTCAACACAATTTACGGCTGGCTATGAAAAAAATAATTATCGCTTTCCTGACGCAAGAAATGCATTGAATGGTGGCTCTGGGAAGCAAAGCTATCGTAAAATTTATGCGACCAATGGGCACCGTATAACACGAATTTCATGGAATTTTATATTATGCACATTAAGCCCCAGACCACACTAGGCTGGAAACGCGCGTTTGGCTAGCCTCAAACACATAAGGCTTTTAATTAAAAAAGAATTTTCGCACGAGATATTAATGTGCAAATTTTCTAATTCTAAAATTTTAATTAAAATTGATGTCCTGTTTGAGGCTGGCTAAATGTGCATTTTCAGCCTAGTGTCACAGTATAGGAACCAGTATGTACAATAGAGACATTAATGCATGGGTGGCCTAAAATGGCCGACTATTGCCAACGCGCCAGTATCGCCACCTGGTGGTGAAGTAGCAAAATTAAGCAAAAGTGTAGCGCGTATAGCGGCCGCCATCTTGGAATACAAGAAGAGATGCCATCTTTAGATTCATACTTTACATTCATACTTTAGATTCATACTTAGATTGGCCCGATTTGAACGAATAATATTTGTTTTACAGCTAATTTTAATTTAAAATCCTCGAACGTGTGATCAGACTTTTTAGCATAAGACTAAGGTTTACCTCTTATAATGTGGTGTGATAGATTCTTTATGCTTTTTGCATTGGTGTCAATGGATAGTGCACGCATGCGCACTACATGTATATGCATCGAATGTTGCACTACTTCGCCACTATGGTGCGCTACGAGCGCGTCGGCAATAGGCTATTTTCGGCCACCCAAACTTCAAAGGTGCCGACAAGAGTACTGGTAATACTGGTTCCTATACTGTGCTAGTGTGGCCTGGGGCAAATGCTCCAACGCATTCACCATAAGATACCTGCGGTGCTGCAACCTAGCGTCATGAAATACAACGACGTGCCTCTAGACATGATGTACGTACAATGTACATGTACATGTATTTGCACGTCTTGTTACGATAACATTTAAATTCAGACAGAAAAAATTATTACTAATCAGTATGTACACTGTACATGTAGGTAATTAAAATTTTTTTGGTTACACAATAGGTCCGTTCAGCATGTACATGTATATGTAAATGAAATAAAATTTGGAAAATTTTTACAAATGCTCAGCGTGGACGCGTTTTTCAACACGCATTAATTTCCGAGTGAAATATCCTTAAGAAGCAGCTCATGTGGAAACAAATATAATGTACATGTCGTGATCGAAAAAGACAGGTGGTGAGCATGTGGTGTTATGGCGACAGCACAAGAAAACTATCATGGTCATGATTTAGCCAGAAAATGACCAAAAAATTACGCCAGTTTTTGACAACAAGACGTCATTTTTTTAAAAATGACCAAAAAATGGCGTCACTTGGACGTCATTTATTGGACAGCTTGCTACGTGGGCTATTGGTTGGACAATAGATCCTATTCGACCAATAGGTCATATTGGTCATCCAATAGGTCCTATTGGTCTGCCAATAGGCCCTATTTATTCTGCCAATAGGTCCTATTGGCCATCCAATAGGTCATATTGGTCGGCCAATAGGTCCTATTGGTTGCAAGCCAATAGAAACCAAAAAAAACAGCATGGAAATCAATAGAACCACTAGAAATTTTTTATTGGTTTCTATTGTTTTTTTCACCAGGGCACCTCGTGCAACGTGGCTTATGCCGCAAAGTCGCAAATAAAAAGCTACACGTACATTAGTCATTGTACATTACATGTACATTTATATACTGTACATGTAGTAGCTTCAGTATTAGTAATGGGCACAACAAATGCTCTTACTCCATCATATGCGCTAAATTATTGACAGCCCTACTTTTGTTCTTTTTATTAGCACAATACAACTTTCATTAGTGACAATATACATGTACATGTATGGAATAAATGAAAGAGCGTGATAACGCATTTATTTTTTTGGATTAAGTTCTAGACAAGAAAATGTCAATTGCATCTTTAGGGAGCGTTCATAAAGGACGTCTTACACTTGAAATTATTTTTGTCACAATGGTATAGTGCATGTACATGTACAGTATGTATTCAAATTTCAAATTAGGTTTAATGGTAACTTTCAGAATAATGGATGCATGTATCAGTGATGAAACCTAACTTATTTCTATCATGATCGAATACATTAAACACATAGTGTACTGTAGGCTATATGTACACTTTACATAATGTAATTTAAATAATTTACAATAAATTATATTGGGATATTATTGATTAATTAGTTTGTTTAATTAGTATGATTAGTTGTAGTAGCACAGTTTTGTAGCATTTAAAAGGAAAATGTAAAATTAATTTTGGCGCTAATCAAGTAAGCTATGATTAATTAAAACAGTCAACGGTATTTCAGAAATGCAAAAAAGTGAATTTGTTCAACTTCATCGGAGCAACAGATTAATTAGGTTGTCGTATTTGTTTGCAAAGATCATAGGCCAATCAAATGTCTTGGCTACTGGTATGCCCCAGGTCAAATTATAATTAATCAAAATTAACATGAGTTGTGCAAGCCAGTTCAGTAGTTTTATTTTTATTCAACGGTGAGACAGTGAACAGTGTGGGGCAAGTTGCACCCCTTTTAATAGATATGTTGCTAATTATCAAAATTATTCATTAATATTATGTGTGTCTCGTGACCCAGGAACCCCAAGTGGGAATTAATATGGTAAGAATTGTATTAATTTCACTTTTATTTATAAATGAATGTTGTGAGTTCTCCAGCTTAACAGCCAATTAGAAATTGTTATAGAGAGCAATTTGACATCATGATTTTCTTCATGTAACATCGTGTCATCACCATTTATCCATTTTTCCAGTAAATAAAAACGCACGAGGATTATTCAACTGGTTAACAACGATTAGCTAAATAGCTTTGCTTGGTCCCATCTATTGCGCAATACCAATTTAATTTACAATAAATTTTACATCAATTTTAAAAATGCACAATTTCCATTCAGAATAAGTTCAGTGGTGGACGTGGTATGGTATACCAGTGCCTCGCTTCCACAGTAAAAATCCAACAAAAACACCAACACAGGTGCCCAGAATGGCCATGGAGAAGCCTAATCCAGCCATTGAACCTGAGAGTAGAAAAATAATTGTCATAGACAAAAATCATAATATTCATGATGACCTCAGTCATACAACATGCAGGTAACATAAAATTACCTGCTGTATACCCAGCTTTGAGGTATCTAAAACCTCTGTGTCTTGTATTGGGATGGAAAGCTTCTCTGGTTCGTTCCAGAGATCCTCGCTTGACATAAACTCTCTAAAAGTGCAAAATATACTAGGGTCAAATAATGTCGTTTGCTTTAATTGGCGAGAAGACAATTATGCTAAATTATGAAGCATATTATGTTCCAACCATGCGTTTCTTGCGAGTGAGTTCCACATTCAGAATAACGTCGTGATTTTCCACTAAATCAAAGAGAATCTTGTAGGCTTCAGCCATGTAAATATGTGGCCGGGGATTAGGGACGTTCCCTATCACGTCAGGTCGTTCCAACATCACGAACCAAACGTCCACTTCATCATCTTGTGACCTACCAGTCTGAAAGAGAAAATTCAGTTTGTCATTGTCACTTTTATCACTTTGACACTTTTTGTCAGTTTAGTCGGTGTATTGAGGTGCTTCTAATGGAATAGCATAAACTCCATTACGTCACTCGCATATATGTAGTGCTCACCATTCCATTACAAGCAATCATTAGCAATGAACTTAAATTAATGACATGTACCTGTATGATTTACTGAAGTACTGAAGATTAAACTAGGTTAATTTACGAAAACCATGAGCAGTTTGAATTAATATCCCATAATTATAAGGCATGCAAGAGTTGAATAAACAGTTCCTACCTAAAGTTAATTCTACATGTGCATAAGGCAATGATTTCCCATAATTTAGAAATTTTTCTATGTCTGCCGTACAAATCAACCATTGTGTTTTCAGAAGTTGTGAAAAACCTTTTTTTCGGCTAAATTAAACCATTGTTTTATAATCAAAAGTAAGGTTATATGATTGTTTTGCCCCCTAGCGGATGTTCTTTCAATAATTATACTTGCTTGTAGCGCTCGTAGAGGTAGTAATACAAACTAATTAAGAGTTCACTAATGCATTTTTTACATTTAAAATTACATTTTTTTGGTCTTAATAGTATCAACGTAGTCTACTTAAATTTGATAAATGAAAATGTTCCACGAGACTGAACTACACACAATTTCCACTCTCTGGGACATGGGAAAGTTGGTTTGAAAGGACCTCAAAGAAGTTGAAACAAATAGACAATTACATTAAACTAACCAACCTCCGTTCATCGTTAAATAAAAGGTTGAAGTTTCATTAAATATACGAGCTGATGGATGTGGAATTTTTACCCAATTTTCTGTAATTTGCAGTGATGTTTCAATTGAAATTTTCAATATGAAATTAGGTGTCAGTATTTGGGCTTGGAAATAGCTATATTCGAAAATGATAGATTTGAATTACAGCCTACTTACAAACATGTTTGTGATTCTGAGTGGTGAAACACATGCGATTCCTGCAATTCCTCGTCGAATGGAATCTTCGGCGACATCTAAATTGTATCTTGCTAAATCTGCATAGGATACTATGAAAAAAGTTAAAAAAAAGGATCAGTGTTAACTATGTGCTATTTGAAGTATTATTGACATTAAAAAGTGATAGCTTATTTTCGAAATATCTACATATATGTACCTTTCAACGTAATGATTAGAAATAATCGATCAATACGGGATAAACAAACAGAAATATCGAAATTGCCCCAATTCGGATGACCAAGGCTGTAGCCATAGTAATAGGTATGCTGAACGTTGCTAAATTTCTCAGCAATTTGCTAAAAAGAAACGATATAAATTTTCAGATGCTTTTTTTAGTTTAAAAATTATTAAATGTATGTCACTGACTGAATTTGCTGTGTAGATGGACACGCCTAGAGGCACTTGTCTTTCTCGATTCAAAACTTCAACTTCAACAGTCCAGTTATCCTAATCAGAATAAATTCAACAATGATTTTTATTACTTCAAATATGACGTCACGTGTAATAGAGTAAATGCTTTATCAATGTATGTTAATTGGTCAAATATGTTAGGACACAATTTTCCTTTGCACTATCATAAACTTGAAAAAATCTCTTACCAAAGTGAAGTAGACTTCAATTGTGGAGTATAGGAGGCTGTTGGGTGAGCTGGGCTTTTCAGCAACCCAAACGTCACAAGGAATCCCCCTGATGGTACGCTGTAATGATGCATTGGTATAAATTAGAAGTGACCAGTATCCAACAATACTTCTTATTCATACTGCTCACTTGTATGTGATTAAGTGCCGTCATTGACACATTGTTTATTTATTACATGGCAGGTCTCTAATAGTGTGACACCACAAGCTTATAGGCATAGTTATGTGTGCTATGAACTGACAAGCTAAATTTCCATTGCTAAAAATGATATTTCTTGACTATCTATATAGCTCAGTGTTTTTCAAAAAATTTAATTCGCTGCATAGAAAACTAGGTAAAAATTGTCACAAATATTATAGTATATGTGTTGGAATATTATAAGGCACCAAGCTGATATAACAGCCAAACCCCATATAAAAACTAAAAATTTTTATATATAAAATCATGTTTTGGTATACATGTATCAGAAATTAGTCATGAAAATTTGTTAGACATTTGAAACAAATCCTGTAAAATTGTATTCCATGGTGAATATAAAAGAACCAAGAGACGTACAAACGTATAGCACTGCAACCAAACCCAAGTCCAGATACATAAAGAGGAAATTTTCTAATCCAATTCATGTGACCAAGTTGCAAATGTTTTCAGGAAAGTGAATATCTGGTTGTGCGAATATATGATATATAGGAATATAGGAACTCACCACTCCTTGAAAAACGAAACTTTCTCGTTTAGCACTTAGAAGTTCGTTGGCATGCCTTATTCGGACGTGGCTGTCATCTACCAAGACAGCATCAATGGAATCCGTGGGAATGGAAGTGATGGAACAATTTCCGCTTCTCTCGTCTATCATGTATTGCACTCCACTCTGAAAGTCGTGTACAATTCGGTAGAAACGGATTGGTTTTGCGATGTCATAGATTCTGGCCAGAGAGGTTGGAGCGTGATGATGAGGTCGAAGTTCATAGGCCACCAGTTTCTCAATGGAGTCGTAATGGTGCTGAAATGAAAATTGGCGAATGAAAAGTTTGAAATGACTTTAAGATAGATTGAAGTAGGTAAGATTCGCCCATGTGATAATCAAGTTAAATTACGTGAACGTAAACAATGCTGCTTCGGTCATTCAGGATGGTTTCCATGGTGACTGAGAACTGGTCAGCCAAATCGGGGAAGTACTTGGAGGGTGCTGGGGAAGACATCACAGTTGGACAAAAGACGCCAGAAGGAGGCTGAAAATAAAACGAGACATGACAATGATATCCAGGAGGTGAAGATGGGTGTGCATGATCAAATGGGGGAAACAAGCTATACCTGCAGATTGCTCTTCCTGGATAATTCCGTTTTAAATTGCGTGATTTCCAAAATCAAACGCAGGTTCTGGACGTTAGGATCCAGAATCTTGAGCAAGTCTCCTAGAAGCGGTAAAAGATTTGAGCCACCGTAACAAGAGATGGTTTTTCTGATGAAAAATTCTTACCTCTGCTGTAAATTGCCACACGCACTGGGACAAAAGCTTCTTGTCTTGCCATAGGATAATTTTTGCGGCTTAAGTAGAGATCAATGGCAAGAGTGATGTTGGGATTATGGCCACTCCAGCATCGTACCGACCACTGGCTAGCAGGGATTCCTCGGACTCCCAGATTCTCGCTGGCCAATACTGCATTGTACCTCTCCATATATGCGAACACGTCGCGCAGTGGGATGAATGGCAAGCATGTTTGATTGCAAAAACACTGATATGGAAGTTCTGTAGCCTTGTTGCATCGGACGCCTGATTTCATACACAAAAATAAGTTTTGAATTTTAGTTCCTCATGTTAAAAATCTGCAACTATTTCATATGTAATAAATGGGAATAATGTAATTATGTAACATGCTAATGAGACTACATGTATAATGCATGTGCGACAATTAATGGAACCAAATAACTCTGATATCAAAGGGATTTATTCTATTGGACTCTATACGTATAGTGAGATTCGTACCACTCTAATAATTTTTTTTTCAATTGGGTTAACAATGAGATGATTTATAACCTCATAAGCAATGAGGTATCATACAATAAGATCGTTCACTATAGGGTAAACGTCAATACGAGCATACGACAAGCCTACAATGTTTCTTGTCTTGTGTAACCATGTAGGAATTGTATAATTCAAAATTGTTCAATCTATGGCCAGGCATGCAGCATACAATTTTTATACAAATTTATGACCATTAGCTAAAAAAGGTTGAGCATTCCTTGTTTAAGAATGTAAAGTGGCTGAAAAACAGTTCAATAAACTGCTGCCTTCGTGTAGATTCTTACCATGTATCACATGTCCTAACTTTGTGCTACTGTCATACAGACAACCGACAGTTTTGCCATTTGATGTCCTGTACAGAGCACTGCGACTATTGCTGACATATTCGTGGATCTCAGCCGTGTAATTGTGGAAAAGATCCGTGACTTCCATATGGGCTTCGAATTCCTGATAACACGAAAAATGTCCCTTATGCAAGAACAGAATATCGTTAGTTTTAATTTAAAAATAAGGTTTACCTTAGGAAATTTTGGAGCCAATGTTTCGCGACTGTCGTTGATGGCCTGGCAAACCACGTCGGGAGAAGCGTCTTCAGAGTCGATCACTTCCGGGGCAGTGAGGGTCAACAGGGTCAACATAATCCATATAAAAATCAAGTCTCTCCCAAGTTGAAACGCCATCATGGGTTATGTGTTTGGCTAATGCAAATCTGGATTTATCTAGCGTTATCCTGGTTGCAAAAGAAACAATTCTCTATATTTTCAGCTGATTGTTTTACTGAATATTCTAACATCTAGCACCAATAGTAGTCTTAATTTCACAGAAATATTGATAAGAAACTATTAAAGCTATTCATAGACTCAAGTTTTCAGGGTTGATCTGCCCCTAAATATAGTCTTTACTACATTACTCTAAGGTCATGTGTGATTGCCTAACTTCAGGGGCCCACGCTGTATTTTCCAATCTCGCTAGTTTTGCATTTTTGTAATTATTAATTAAGTTACAAATGTAATAACATTGCAATATAAGTGGCCTAAACTCATTTAATTTTACCACTGCTTCAGCAACCAAAATGCTTAATTCTTAACGTTTACTACATTGCTGGTGAACCCATCGAATTGCAATTGAGAATGATGAGAACATATCTGAATACGTTCTAGATTTTTGGCAGACACAAATGTCGATAATCTTTATGGGAAAATTTAATGCAAACGTTCCAAATAACCTTCAAGCAGAATGCATCTACGCCAGTGTTTTTTTCGGCAGACCTAGCTGCCAAAATTCCATCAATAAAACTTATTTATAGCAGCTCCTGTTTAGTCTTAAGACAGGGAACTATGCAGTTTCAATTATCCGTTACGCTTATTTTATAAAACATCATGTATCACAAGATGAAGGCTTGGTAAAAATGAAGATACATGTAGCTTACCGTTCGCCTTACATTTCTCTTCTACTGATGCATCCCGTAAAATTGGATGGTGATCCTCAGCAAACAACGTGGTTTTCATGACGAAAATTGCGACAAATAATGCTGTTTATACCTGTGGTCCACATTACATCCGCCATCGGATTTCCTTCTCTTTCAGTTGACTACTGGAAGATGAGGCTGAAATATTTCGGAAATAGCTAACCGTAGACGGGCACATAAATCCAGTTGGGTTTTCCAATCTAAGCGCATTGGGTTCTCGTGGGCTTGGCATTCCCTCTAGGCATTTCTCCTTACCATGTTCAGTCCCTGCATGTACATGCAGTTGGGAAGCAGTTTTTTTTACAATGGGCACAACGATCAATAATTTGCACGAGGATCCAAGGATACCGGATAATTATATCCTACAAAATTAATCCTCTGGAAATTGAATGGATTGCATCAGAGGGTGATGCATAAAGATCGTTTGTCACAGTATTTTGTGTATCAAACTATTAATATTCTACGGATACGAGTTTGGTATACGGAATAGCAAACAGACACCATTGGCAGAGTCCAATTTGTATGGCGTGGAATGGCGGGGTTGGCCGAATTTAGAAAAAATGAAAAATGCAGCTTTTTAGAAACTGTTTCGATTAAATATACTCTCGTGAGATTCATGTCTATATTTTATACATAATTACGGTTTTTATTATTATAAATTAACATATTGCATCTGATGCATTCTTATCCACGAAATAACGATGTTAATTTTTTTGAAAATTAAACCCATGACGTTTTCTTAAATATTTTTTGTTTTGATAAAGTGATAAACCTTATTCCTGACATGTTTAAGACTGAAACAATATTCAACATTTTATTCTGATAGTATTAAATAATTGCGTCATAATTTGATATGATGCATTGTAACTCGTTTTTTTATTTCCAATTATTAAACAAAAACGTAAAATAATCAATTTACATTACTTAAAATAATCTGATATTGGATAATTTGAAATAAACATTAACATTTAAGATGCACGAACCTCAATGATTATTTTTACGTTACTTATTTTCTAAAAATTAATATGAGAAAAATTATGCTTGGATAAAAAAAATTCTTTAAAAACATGAAGCGGTTTAATTGAAAAAGCACCTTTAAGTACTCAAAAAAGGTACTCAAATGAATTAAAAACCTACAACCACATGTGCATACTCTATAGCATCCCCAATAAAACTATCATCCACACGACATCATTTAAAATAACCTTAAACTTTATTTTCTCAAAAACAATATTAGAACAGGAAAGTTACATACAATTCACAAGAAAGCGATTAAAGTTAACTACCGAATTATATTCGTGTACAGATATAATCTTTTAAAAATATTATTAACGTATAAAACAAGTTATTAAAAATCTTACATGATGGTTATCCAGCATTTCCAGTTTATATTTATTTCACGATTCTTAAAATTGATAACACTTATCTGATTAATAACTCATAACCGCATGTTTAATATCATGTTAATGCTTGCAAAATCTATAAAAATCTTAAAAATAAAATTAAAATGGTAATTGTAAAGTTTAAAATAATTATTTGGCAGAAATAGAATTAATCTGTAAAAACCTCCGAATGTATACAGCTCGTTTATTTTCGTTAAAAATGTGAAATTTCCTTGATCAAATCTGACATATACCTTCACAATTCAAGATGGGATTTTTGACAAATATGCAGTTGCCAAATAGAAACTCAAACAAATTGCATTATTCAATCGTCGATGACACTTAACCTATCTTGCATCCCATTTTCTGGTTTGCAAAACGTTGTATGGGATGTATTACATGACAAACGAATAGTATAATGGTTAATTGCGAATATAAGATCATAATTTTGCCCCAAGTTGATGTTTGTAATCACAGATGTTCCTTCCATACAGTGGTGAACATAACTCACGTCACAGGCCACTGACTGTTGATTGATGCGTTTATGTATTGGCTTTAGTGTTCAACAAGTGGTAGACACGCACATGCAAAATTATGCTAAATTTGCCGTCTTCATAAGCCGGATGATGGTCGTGTAGGTTGTCGACCTTTGACTTCATTGAATTGGTTGACAAGCCCTGGTCTTATTCCACAGTTGCTAGATTCATTTGGTCACCATCCTTGAATGTCGATGATATTTCGAACAGAGTGAGCAGGCCGGGACGAGTGCAATTTGACATAAAACAAACCAGAGTTGCACCCATCACAACCTGCACTTCTGCCTGGGTTTGAACACAATTCTTAAATAATGAGAAATTTTAATTTCATGTTCTACCTTCGTATATTAAATATTCCCTTCGGCGTTTTGCATGGCGCCGTCAATACTACAAATAGGAAGTTCTCAGAACCACGTGCCATGGGTCAGTTGAATGTGATGAAATATGGCAGAACCCTAGCAGGCCGGGACGAGTGCAATATGAAGTTCAATATTCGTTAAAAATATTTAACACATCGCACAAGTCACGGTCTTCAAGGATCGCCCAACAATAAGACGCTACGTTTTCGTTCCAAAATATTCAAATGCAGTTGGAAAAAATCTGAAAATAGTAAATTAAAAAAAATTATAATGATGAAACATCAAGTATAGCTATTAATTAAACAAGAGCAGGTGCCAAAGCAATGCAAAGATGTATCCACTTCTGTAAATTTAGCAGGTTAATGGCGAGTAAATTCCTCAAAGTGATAAATGCAGCATGAATGTCTTGTGAAAATACCTTTCTTATAGGAATGCTATTTTTGTTTCGCATTGTTCAAAAAAAAATATTTAAGGAATGAATGTAATACACATGCTGAATAAAACATGAATTAAAGGAATGTACTAATAGCAGTTGTTAATAGCATTAATGGTATGAGAGCAAACAGAACCCTACTTAAATAATACAAGATAAGGTTCAAGTATCTAGTGTTAAATCCCTAAATTTTTTTAGATATTCGAAAATTTGACTAGTTTTAAGTCTATGATGTACTTATCCCCCATTAAAGTCTTTGACCAGAGATTAAATATCATATTTGAAATTATCGTATGCTTACTATAATCTTCAAATTATATACACGTATATTTTAACACATCGCTTCCTTGTTTCTTCTGGTTCATAATTCAATGTCTGATAAGTGTCATGATAAGGATTCCTTTTTTGGGAAAATTTATGTAATCCTGGTTATATGCAGACAACTTTTATGAAAAGTTGAATTAATATACATGTAGATAATCCACAACTGAATGCATCAATAACTTCCATACACAGAGAAATTACAGAACCTATAAGCAAAACAATTTCTAAGAAGTGCATGTATTTATTTACCCTTTCAGGAATGATGTCTTTATTACCCTGTGCAATGCTCAATTTGTAATGTCCATTGCACATTCGGATTTCTTGTAAACTTATCTATGAATAATTGCCCTATGTTTCCTTGTCACATACTGTATGTTAAACATTCTTTCCTATAGTCCAAAATTGCTATTTCCCATCACCAGTTTGACAGACATTGGTTCATAAATAATGCCCAGAAAATGAGCAATTGTTTGTATTGTGATTTTTCCAATCTGATTGAGTGACGGGATGGCAAGTGACAGGACGCTTAAACTCTTGTTAGATAATTTAAAATCTTGCATGTAGCACGAAATCTTGTCCATTTTCTTTCTGCACGACTTGTAATCGAGTGATCGCGTAAAACTCTTTAAGTGACATTTTTGCTGGTAAATCTGGCTTCACGAATTTTATTGCTTGTCAAAAATCCCGAAATGGCAAATGTTTGGGATGTCAGTGGAATGTCTCTTTAAAATTACTCTCGTCTCTGCCATGTTTTGGCTAAAGTAAATCACGCTTGCGAATGGCCAATAGCAAGCGCTAGTGTGCGAGTATTCAGAACACGTTGTTTTTTTGGTTGGTCAATGGCCGAACATTAAACTTTTTAACTTGCCAAAAGCTAGGACAAAAAAATTTGCGAGTGTCAAGGTCGAATATTACACCTGGATCCGCCCGGTACCATTCACACAGCCACCTACAATATTGCTCTTGGGTCAGACTGCAGACTAAAAAAATGCAAGGATTTTGTAGGAAGCTGGACGCATGATTGCTAGCTATAGGCTTACTTTTTTTTGTCCCCCCCCCCATCAAAATTTCTAGTTGGAATGGAACAATGACAGACATTGGGCGATTGGGACCAGTTTTCTGAAACAATACTGATTGTAGTCTCAAATTAACCTGAAGTACCGTGCCTTTATTACCCCTTCATCCTTGTCCTGACCTAGAGGGTATTGTTAAAATGGAAATAAATATTGGGGAATTTTATAATAAAGGTGTTTTTCTTAAACATAATTTAGTTAATTAATTGTTTTGAATGCATGGAATGATATACTAAATACATGCAACTAGAATGTATCATTTTATAATTAGAATGAATAACATGTACAGGTATGCTAACGATATTAGTGAAAATTCCTATATAGTCATAACAGTGCTATAATACGGCATACTCGGTAATCCGACACTTATCTGCCGATGGTATTTGAGCTATAAATTGTCCTTTGCTTGTTTGTTGTGTGTTTTAATATTACAAAACAAACGAGCATTACATATTTTTGAAGCCAAACAATATGCAATAGGTGAGTGCACATACAGCCAATAATACAGTACTGTAAACAGTGACAATATTTTAGTTTTATTGCCTTTATCAAACAATTTGTAGTGTCCTGAATAGCTGAACTATACTGACTTCTATATGTAAGGTATAGTGACCACTTTTCATAAATTTCTTTTAGTGTATACTGTACATGTATGTTTTATTTCATAATTCTCTGTATATAGTGACCACCTGTATTCAGATACAGAATTTGGCCATTTTTGAGGTGGTCACCATTATAAGTTTTTACTGTATAATTCTTTACTAAACTGATTGAAGAGTAGGTCCTACATTTGCCAAAATTGAAACATGTCGCAAACGAATTCACGTGTAAAATGTAGTGTACATTGTACGTGTAGACTACATGTAATCCAAATGGATATTGGAATACAAATGTTTAATAATAACCGAAAGCTTTAAGCTCTAAAGGCAAAGGTGAAGAAATTCCTTAAAAAAATTAGGTGCTATTTGGAAATGAAATTCTTTGTTAATATACACTGTACATGTACACGAGTGGTAAAATATTCATTTATGGATGCAGGAAATGCCTTGGAAGGAGTAAAATGCGTTTGTTAAATAATAAGGAAATGCTGTCAAATACTCATGCCATAAATTCAAAAGAATGTTGTTTTTTGGAATGGACGAACATAATTCGTCTTATGCACGCCATTCGTTATATTTTAGATCTAAACAAGTCATAATGCATTTTCCATCAGCATGATTTTCTGTATAAATTTGCCCGTACACCCATAAAGTAAAAGGTATGCACCGAATGTCATTTTAAAGAAATGGTTGATTTGCTCATCGTTTAGAAATGATTTGCCACGCTAAATACGTGGCTAGAATACGAAAAAAGACCAATGGAAGGCAAAAAAGAGGTGGTCGTGTAAAGCGAATTTGTGTGGGTCAAAGTTCAACTGGGATTCGCTTATCGAAGTAGGCGGATCTTGAAAGCTAAAGAAGTTTTTCTATCGGGTTCCAAGTTTTTTGGGTCTGGGGTTTTGAGATTTAAATCTAATCCTGAAACTATCGTGGAAATGATACCAGAAAAAAACGTTAGGTGTTTTAATATCTTTCCCAGTATTAAATGGAGAGGATTACCCCGGATTAAACTGGCTGGATTTCCACTATTCAAGTGACTGTCACAGTTGTGGGCTACTCTAAGCGTATAATGTAATGTCCACTAAATAACGATTTTGAAATATATACATAAAAACAGGATGAAAGTGAACACATTTATTTCGACATCTTTAGTGGTTGTTGATGTCTTAAAAACGACATCTCCTTCATAACGTTCTTAAATGCATGTTACATTTCGTAAATTTCGTGTTCGAATAGCCCATCGTTAGTTTTAAGGCTATTATATTTTTATAAATAATTGGAGTCAACGAACTGAAATGTTGCAATTTAACTAAATCATGCTTGTGTATGGTTTTATTCTCTTTTAAAAGAGATTGTGCGGTTGGGGAGGTCTTAATTACTACAAAATGTTGAAGGGATTTATTACCAAAATTCTTATAAAGAATTCGTAATTTCCACTATAGGTACTAAACTTCAGTTGGCTGACTTTTAATACATTATCAAACATGTTCTGCTAGCATCGGATTAAAGAACGTCAAGTATAATAGTGATATTTGGTGAGCCATCTTAGTAGAAATTCCGTATTGAGAACCCGACCTCCCACCTTGCAATGATCAATTTAATATCCAATTAAGTAAATGAATGACTGGCAAATATTGCATTGTAAATACATGCGTTTATGAATGAAACCTGTAGGTCCTTGCACTTTTAGCTTGTGAAAGGGTTATGCAATATCGTTTTATAAAGGCATAACTGAGAGGTTATGTGGCGAGTACCATTTCATGCCTGTCTTAGGTTAATGTTACTCGAATCAACAATAAATGGTATTGTATACTTGTTGATGGTGCAGCATTGGCGACTCCACTTTTCGTTGCAATAAAAGACTAACATATTGCCAGCAATATTTTTCTGAGTTTTGATAAACGAGTTCAAGAAAGTGGGGTTACTGGCTTGACTTCTACATGACGAGGCGACGTTTTTTTCAAACTGACCTTTGCACATTAACACTTAGTTAAAACTCATCTAGCATCTACCTGAACTTAGTTGGTGGCGCCTCAACATGCTGCAGGCCATCGAAATGTTCATGTTCCATTTCCAGAAGAGAGATATACACCCGACAGTAAATGGATGGTGTGGGATTTTCATGTTTTTTTTTTTGGGGGGGGGGGCTGTTTTCGTGCAACAACAATTTAGGTTCGAAAATAAACGGGCTGATTTTACTCTATGGCTTTACAAGCATATAATGGTTGTCGAAGTTCAGCATGTCAAAAATCGATGTCAAACTATAGGTTGTACGTTTTTGCTGTCTGAACGCCTGACCTTTCAGTTCAGTCAGTTGTAAAAAATCAGAACCTTTATTTTGCCATTGTATACCTGTACTGTACTTTGAATTCACCTGTATTAAGCGCACCTTCTTTTTTTGTAACTGAAACCGGGTCATACTATAGCTTCACATACATCACTGGGTTGACAAAACATGCAGTGGCACCAAACAAGTGTCCGAATGAGGTTTCAACATGTAATTAAGCTTTTAGAGAACTATAGGTTATCAGTTTACAATTTTGAATTGTATGCAAATATCGAGTTTGGTGTTTTAGCATAATTTTACGTTTTGTAGGGTAACGGATTGAAAGGAATGGGAACTGATGATGTAAAGCTTTAAATTAGTATAGCTGCCCATACAAAAATAATGAACTAAAAGTGAGCAGAAAAATCTCGGTGTATTTTCTGCAGTAACTACATGTATTATGCTGAATTCTTAAAACAGAAAACATGGGATACAACTTTCTACCATAATTCTGCAGAATTTCTTACAGAAATTTACATGATGAAAGCTAGGTATCTGCTGCATTTTTGTTGTTGTTGTTGTATAGATATAATACTTTGCAGTTGCTATAGTTATAGGAATTAATGTACTATCTTACTTGAATTTGTATGAAAATTTTGCATTATTTGCTCTGTTTCATCGGTTTCTTAATTAAAACAAAAATTACACGTTTATAAACACGGCTAAATTGAATGACACGTTTTTAAGAGTAATGCATAATTCACATTCTACTGTATGGCTTTCAAATATAGTAAATGCAGAGTATATGACAACCTGTCAACCATTTGATTTATAATTGGTTCAATAATATTAAAACGGTCAGTCGGAATGGAAACAACTAAAAAACGTTCACAAAAAATGCTCAATCATGCGACTCTGAATTTAAAAAAAGCATTCGTGCTAAGTGCAATTTCTGTTGACATTAATGAGAGTGCTGATAGCTAACTATAAAAGTACAACTTAGATCACACGCAGGCCTGCCAAGTGGTGCATCTCCAGCTTATTTTGATAACGCTATATAATAACATCTTATGCGATAATCTTTATAAATGTAGAAAAACAGCAAATGCAATTCGTCCTGAGCCTTTTCAAGTAGAAGCGCAAGTTGTTCTGGTAATTGCTTCAATTGGATAAACTTGTTTGGTAGATCCTTTACATGTATGTTATCTGCGTGCCTCCCATAAAATACTTAATACAGAACGCATTTACGTGATGAATCGTCCCCACTTACAAAGTTTTTGAATAACTAACTTAATGACTGATGGTCATCGTCTGAATTTCCTCAATGTTTTGACGTGTTTCTGCATGGAATTTATTAAATGGATGGTCTATTTGAGACAACAAAAAAAACTGGAAAAAGTCACGAATTGAAATGAAATCTAGCATAATCAATGATGGCTATAAAATGAAATTCAATCATTGCATAAGGTTTTAAGTTTTTTATGTCTACATTGGCGCCTTGGAAAATGATACACAGTGCGTGTTGTCCATAAATCATTTTATGCTTTCTCATAGCGTTGTTTGTAATAGATAATATTCAAATATATGTGAAAGTGCCAATGTGTCGTTAATATGAACCAAATGTGAGTGGACTTCCATCAAGAGGACAAATTGCATATTTGGAGCCTTCAACCGTTCCAAATTGCCAGAATTCTTGATGACACCTATGATATATGGCACCTAAGCTCATTGCACCGTTTAACAACCACTTTGTGCTGGAGCAAGGTACGGCACCCGAGGTCTGGTAACTTGTTAGATGTATTAGGTTTCCCACCAGTGACATAAAAAAGCTGCATATTTGCCTAGATAGCGCATTTGTCAGCGAGAAGCGACATTAATTTTCTTTAGTATTATAATGACATAATGTCTCAAGCTGGGGCACGACAGGTCGCATGTCCAAAGTCTAGCTGGTATTTTTGCGAGAAACCTTAAACTTTTTCCCAGCCGTCCATCTTCCTTCAAAAGGACTTGATTGGTTAAGGTGCACAACATAATAAGTTATTTATACATGTCCCGAAGGCAAGGCACAATGGCATACCCAGTTTTAGGGGGTTTTCTAGTTTTTCTCCACTCTTTTCTTTAAAAACGTCCGAATAGAAGAAAATAAATAGCTCTTTTGAGGAACCGGGTTCAGTGGCTCAGCTACTACGGTTACTGCTATTGTTCACGTTTAGGTGGTCATCTGAGGGTCAACTGCAAACCAGCTAGCCCAAAGACTACTGATGTTTGAATGCGTTCTATTTCGGGCATGGTGTCTTTGTCCCTGACCTGAGTGCCCATAGGCAAATACTTAATATCTTTTGCTCGACTCTAGTCTTTCATCGGAAGCTTATATGTGCCAAACACTGATTTTTGCTGAAGTAAACGCAATTCCAGTATATGTTGTTAGAGGATAACTCGAGATATAGGTCCTATAGGTAGGACTTCTTTTGTTCGGAGAAATTTCACCCTAACAGAGGACTGAGAGGGATGCAGAATCCGTACAAAGGATGTAGTCACTTCTAATAAATCCATGTGGTGTGAAAAGACAGCGAGGACAGCTAAGAATGTAACCCCAGCAAGCAGCCTTCAGGACACTTTTTTTTTTTTTTTTTTTTTTTGCAACCCCCTACCTCTCAACCCATATTAAACGACATGCTTTCAAAAACATAAAAGCAAAACAGTCAATTCAAAACGAACGTTTGGTGGACCGCACTGGACCTTGGGCAACTTGAATGCAATTCTTGAATGAAATAAACATGAGGAAAGTACCGCTTGCCAATGTTATCCAATAAGCCCTTCCATAAATACACATTAGGAAACGTATTCAAAGTGTGCAAACTATACAGTGTAGTTGAGACTTTGTACAAACGACCATAAATTTATCAGCATCGAACAACAAATCTATACAGAGCTGTTCGAACTATCAATTTTTCTAATGCAAACTTGCATGTACATGTATAGTGTAAGTACGTTTAGTAAATTGTTGTAATGTATTGTAATTCACATTCTAACATTTCAAATTTGTATTTGGCAAAATTGCATTTATTTCTAACATACATACACTGTACATTTCGAAATAAATAGCTTAAAATTTAAAAATAAGTTTTGGTATTGGCATGCAATTTAAGTCCTTGGTTCTCTAAGGGCCGGTTTCACCAACAGAGATTAAGAATAACCTATAAGGGGTTAATTCGGTCACCTTTGTATTGAACAAACATGGGTTAGGAATAATGGAGAGAAAAGATTAACCCAACCAGTTTAGGCAGGGTTAACCTCAGGTTATTAAGCTAAAATAAAATGGATTTTATTTTCTGCATGTTTAAACATGGGGTTCATAACCCTGGGTAATTTTATCAAGAGTTATTTGGTGAAACACAAGTTATATTTTAACCAGAGGTTAGTAAACCTTAAATTTTCACCTTAGTTGGTGAAAATAGTCCTTAAATAGTTTTATAAAATGTTATATATATTTTGTATCGTGCAAATATTTGGCCTTTAGTCTTAATTTTATTATGTCTGCTCAATTATTGGATTCAATAAAGGAAGTGCTAACCTAAATTCCAAAAATGTGCTTGACCCTGCTGGAAAGTAATAAAACTTTTGCAAACACTGTATAGGTTTAGGAGAAAAAAAAATTAAGTATTTGTTCTTATCATCATCATCAGTCTTAAAGTAAATATGATACCAAGCGGCTAAAAGGTACGATCTCCATGAATTGTTTGCATACTGCATAGATAATATTTGATTACAAGTTTGGCATGATCCAGTCAATAATTCAAATTTGCAAAGGCGTTATCTTGGAGGTATAAAGGGGGTAAAAATCTGCTTCCATCTCGCGTATACTAAATACTCACGCATCCCTACCATCGACCTAAGCAAGTGACCAGAAAACAGCATCTGCAGTGGTTTTCAACCTATGAGGTGTGGAAACGATATACCCCAACAATAAATGCGAATACTTCTCCCATTTTTTTCCCCAAATAAATAATAGTCGGATAACCTTTGTGGTTCACAATTTATGGAATGGAATTAATTTCCTGATAAAAAGTGTACAACTTGGTCCACAATTTAATGGTACTTCCCAAAAAAAAACTAGTTTCTGGTGTATGCGATATAAGAGCAAGTTCCAACTTCTTGTAGCAACATGGTAGACAGAATGTCTTGAAGTTGTTTTTAATTAGTTTCTGGAAAGTGCAAGCGCGTGCTTCCTGGGAGCGGTTTTGAGACATTTCGAAAATTAATAGTGGCAGGAAAATAAATTATTCGAGCAGTTAGCTTAGCCATACCTTTGGTAAATGTTGAGAGGAGCACTTTCATTCAGAGCCGCCACAGGAGACAGGCGCCTGATAGTCAATAACGAGGTAATTGTGGTATTTATGTAATAAAGGAGCAATAGAACGACGAGGGAATTCCCATCTATCTTTAATCGTGGTCAATTTTGTCAGGTGGACTTTTCAAAGTTTTCAGACAAACCAGTTGAAGCCTATAGTATAGGCCTACTTTGAGAATTTAAGTTCCTTGTAAGACCATATATATGCACATTATGCACATGTATGTAATTATGGGAACATCTGAAATGGAATCCCTTTAGTGATTGTATTTAGGGGAATAGTTATCCACTTTGAGGTTATGTCAGTATGTTTTGGATCTTGAACTGCTTTTACCCCTTTTGATTTTTGAAAATTCAAGATATCCAACATGTCAATAGATCTTTAAATGTATTTTTTTTATTTCAGATAACCTAAGTTTTCTTTTTTATAAATGGAAATATTGTGAAGTTCAACTATGCAACTTAACCGTGGGAAACAACTGTTTAATATTTCAAGTTTCACATATGGATTATTGTGCGACTAGAAAAGGCAGGAGCCAAAATCGATGATATTCATTACTTCGATGCGGAACTTTATATATAAGAAGGTAAGCTACACTTACATGTATTTTAGATTTGTTTTCTATTAAATTAAAATCACGTCATTATCAATGTAAATTAACTTTGATAATGGATGCATTGAGTTTTTAAATGCTGTGGTGACTAAACTCACATGAACAGATTTTGGTAAGACCACTCGTGCCAAGGTCATTTTTTTTTGTATACAACTAATGTGTAATGTTTTTGAATATGAGCAATAAGAAGAGAATTTGGCTAAAGTAGAAAAATGACCTCCATTGTTGATTGCTGTCTACTTTGCATATAATATGTAGTAAACGTGAATGGAAATGTGATGTTATGAATGGGTAATGTTTGTCTTGGGTATAGTTTGCAAAACATTTGTTTTAATATAAACTTGATAACACAAATTTACTGTACAATGGAATTTAAAACGAATTTTGAGTATTCATGTAAACTTTATTCATCTTTAATTACTGACATCTCTGGTAAAAAAAAACAATAGAGATCAAAATTCTGTTTTTTTTTGTTATTTGGCCCATGGGTTTCTATTTTTGACAATGGAATCATAGAAAAATCCTATTGTTTTGAACTGTTTCAATTTATTGTCCAATTATCCAGCCAATAGAATGATAGAAAGCAATAAGACCAATAGAATTTCTTTATTGTTCTTTATGGAATTTTAGACCAGGGAAGAATAGGCCATCCATGGACTTTTTGGTAATTTGGTCCAGGAAATGCTCTTACTTTTTCCATTGAAATTGCTAACTTATTAGCCTCGAGAATAAATGGGTTGAGGATCAATCTACCTTTGCCTTATGACATTAATGCTGTCCATTGCTGGTTTAGGAATTTCCATGAGTTAAAATATCCCAGCTCATGTAATGAAACGGTGACAAAACGTGACTATTCTAAAACTTCTCAGCCCACTGGCAAAATTACACTTCAGGTATTGCCTCGGTGAAATGTCAGAAACCCCCATCTGTCATTACCTGGCAGCCATTTAGACCTGTACCCCTCTTTTTAAATTGTCTTTCAACCACTGCCCTTTTAGGACACCCTATCCGCTACTTTGCCATGTCGGACAATGGGTTAGGTACCACTCCTCTCGAACTTGCCATTTACCCTGGGTTTTGATTTACAGGCCAAATAATTAAACCGGGTTCATCTTCGACGTTCCCGAGAGCACGTGTAATAAGAACATGCAGCTAGGTTATCTGTTGACCACGAAAGACTCCGATCAATTGTTAATGGTCACACGAGGTGTGGATGATACCACCTGAGGATAGACTTAACCATGTCCTAGATAGTGTTTCGCACCTACTTCCATACAGGTGTTGCAAACATCTGTTGTCCACTCAAAGATGCTCTAACGACACCCCTCAGGCCGGACCTGGACCTGAAAGGATACCCCTCCTATTAAGGGTTAGGCCATTTGGGTCCGCCGAGGGCCAATGGTCACTCATGGTTCACTTTTTTTTCCATCTCGATACCTTTGGATTGTTATGATTGCTCATACATGATAAGGTGGTTGAGATGCTCACATTGCATGTGATATGAAACCAACTCTGGTATAAAAAACTGATGCACATTGTTTAGGGTGAATGAACTTTGTTTTCGACCTCTCCAATTAAAAATAAATCCCATTATCCATCCACAGGTAGTCGATTGAAAATTATTGCAAATGATTCCTTTCAAACTGATCTGGAAGTTTTCACCAAACCGCAGTTTATATTAGGTTGTCATATAAGTAGCATGCACAAGAGGCCTATAGGCTATGTTTCTACCTGAATTCTAGCACACGAAGCAGAAAACATGAATTGTTTTATGTGACCCCCACTTCTTTTTTCCCAAATATTTATTGCTAGATGACGCCATAGCTGATTGTTGTTTTATACTTATTTTTGAAAGGAGGGCAAGAGATTGCGCTGTTGAATTTTTATTTTCTCAAATAGATTTGCAACGGTATTTCTAAATTTACAAGAATTGTAGTTTGGTAAATTGAAATGAAATTCATTGTACATGTACTGTATATTTTCATGTATTGGAAAAGAAGGATGCAACTTCTATTAGCTCATATCAAAATTGACACTGTTGCAAAATCCCAGTATAATTTAAAATGCATCACGTGCTGTAATAAATGATGAAATTTAATATATTGTAGATTGTATTCATCATTCAATATAAGGTTTATTGTTAACACATCAGTCAAGAATTAAATTGACTTGTGCTGATAAACTTTGTGGTTATCCAAACTTGCACAACAATGGTTTTATCATTTTTCAAAAAAATACATGTATGTCAGTCCTGTTTTTCAAATCTGTGTTAAAATGTTTAATTGATAACAATGATGTTTTTATCGAAATTCGTACGATGTAATTTTTTTCCTATTTACTTGCTTTGTTTAGATAATTTAATTTAAATATTTTCAAATAATATCTGTTCCAAAAAAGTTGTTGATTATCAGCTTTCAGGATTAGTTTTTGAATATTGCGGGTTTACATAACTAAGGATTGTTACCATTTTTCATGATGCACACGTTTTCGTGTTAATTTTTATAACCGTTTCGTGTTTTGCTGTCATTTAGCCAAAAAATGTGGGTGTAAAAGCACTTAAAGAAAGGAGTGTTCAAAGTAACGATTGACCACTGCTGGGTATACACGTAAAAGAAGTCAGAATCGCAGGGGGCATTGCTGGAACAGCACCTACAGATCCACTGAATGACCTCTTGTAACTGGACATTTTTGAATGATCCACCTTGTTATTTTTTTTTAAAGTATGTTCTTAGACGGTAGAAGACTCCCTCCTCCCAATCACCCACACACATTTTTCTCGGCTATTTTTGTATATGCACATTTTGAAACTTTCTAATATATTTAAACACTTACCTCGAACTTTTAACCTTTAAGTCTAGTACTGTTTTATGTTTTGCAAAAGAGGAATGTATAAAAAATAAGGAGAGGGTAAAAACATGGATTTTACCCATCACGGGTGCCTGGTGGGCGACAAGATTCGTGTCCAGGACTAGGACAGGGGATGGCCATTAATAATTTAGTGAGTTTTACTTGTATCTCCATCCCATGCATATTCAGAGCACTATACACGACTCCGAACAGAAGCTGATTTTTACGAGGAACATACAACTCATTTAGTTTTAAACGGGTGCTGGGGGCCCTTGTAGAACAAGTTTTTGTGGAAAGTGCTTCTTCTACTTGCAATCACAAACGAACGTGTTGTTCTGTGTACCAAGAGTACATCTATCCCATTCTGGAGAAAATGGTGTAATCGTGTAGGGGCGTTGTCTGGGGGTGAGTCACTCATTTCCAGGTGTCACCGTTTCAAAGTCCGTTAAAGTAGAGGGACATTTTCTTGAGTTGCCAAACTGAAGAAAAGATCCCTATTCAAGGATTTTCGATTTACATTTGAAAAGCAGAGAGAAAAGGGTAGGGCTTTTGAAAAGCAGAGCATGGGAATGCATCAAAAGGCTTCCCAGGACATAAAGTACCAGTAGCAAAAAATAGACCTGTTTTCAATAGGGCAACAAACACAGGGAAAACTTTTTTCCATCAGCAAGCTTTGCCTTTTAAGCTAGAAAGACTTTAGGAATGGATCGGACTTTTTGAACATAAAAAAACCCTTTTTTAATTTCTTAAGCGTATTCAGTTGGCCTTCTTCAGACCCATGGATATTTTCGTTGCATTATTTTTTTTTTCAAATATGCCTTGCATACATTGTAGAATCTAATAGTTATTTTTTTATTATTAATAAAAACCGGTATTTCATAGTTGAAAGGCGAATCGATGCTGTCAACAATCGGTTCGTTCCAAACTAAAACCATTCATATTGTCATCGATGGACAAGGCACTAACAAAATACCTCATCATAAAAAGACAAAAAAAAAATCTGGTGTACCTTACATGTTTTTCCAATGATTAATCCTTCAAAGAATGCAAAGGTACCTTTAAACAAACATTTGAAGTTTTCAAAAATGCGTTCTCATTCTTTTCGAAACAATGATCCCAAAGTTCGCCCTCAAAGATCTTCAATGTGTTTGTTTAATCTTTATAAAACACGCCGCCATTTTTTTTAAATGCAAATATTCCCATAATTCTACTAGAATGGACCTACCATATACTTGTTTTTTTATGACTTCTTTACATACCATCTCTATACATATAAGACCAATTTCTTCATTCAGTTCCATCCAGTACTAGACACTGAAAAAGTGCACTTGTTAAATTCATATCTTCTCACCTAAATTCAGCACACTATGTCTGCACAAACCCCATACCATCTCTTCAACTTTAACTTCGACGTCATACCAGACTGTTACAACTCAAAATCAACAGGTCAGCCTTGTTGGACGGAGGTCAACATTCGCAAAACTCTGGTATCGTTCTGGGTGATGGTGACGGATCGTCAGTCCCCTCCCCAAATCATAACCAGTTATCAACCTTTCTACCATTATCAACCGATTTTTTTTATATTCCAAATCCTCTTGTCCTCCTACGCAATGATGTAACGTGCATTTGAGGTGTGTGTGTGCAGCGCACCAGAGCACATTTTGCACAGGAGGCTATAAAGTGAACAATTTTCAGACTTGCTTATTGACGCATGAAGGTAACCAAAATGAGTGTACCGTACATGCCCATAGGCCTAGTTGTCCCGTCTCATTTGTGTTGTTGCTCAGTCCATCACTTAAAAAAAAGCTAATTATCCCTAGTTTTTAAACGACAGATGGCAGATATGACCGTGTCAGTAATTCGTGTAATTGTGAAAGTGCGGTATAGAAGACACTGAACTTTTTAATAAGGCTGCAACTATTCTCAGGCATGCCCT
The DNA here is from genome assembly GCA_034698905.1 of Xestoiulus laeticollis. Classification (NCBI taxonomy): domain Eukaryota; kingdom Metazoa; phylum Arthropoda; class Diplopoda; order Julida; family Julidae; genus Xestoiulus; species Xestoiulus laeticollis. The sequence goes on along the minus strand of JAQGCC010000093.1, from coordinate 13,501 downwards.
AAGGCACTGATTTCTGAGGATTCAAACTTTTCAAAGCTCTCCAGGATTGCGTTTAATGTCCACATTCAGGACCATTTTTTTCTTCTTTTTTTTCAAGGAAGTGTACTTTGTTTTTCGTCTTTTTAAAGCGCAGACAAAATGTGTAGATGTCTGCTCCATTCATTATCATGGACATGCTGGCATTCTGCTCGCAGATGTACCCCTGGTATCATCCTAATTGTTACCTATTGATAGCTGTTGCAACAATAACAGGAAAATTGCCATGTCATGCATAAGTATGAAGACCTACTGCAAGACTCAGGAAGTGTTGCCTAGCTTAGGGATATGTAGCGAAAGGTTTCGATGATAATCCTATAGAGGGGAAACACTGTTTTTGTTATTTCGTTTTCAATGTCTTAATTTAGTTAAATCGAATAGAAATTGCTGGAAGCTATGCTTGAAATCATGGTGCTGTCCATTTTTAAATGCCAAGATTTAACTATGCATCATTACAACTAAAGTTTCATTTACATATGGTCATGTAATTATTTAACATATCAAAATTGCTTAGTTTTAACGTGTTTCCAATTTTTTTTATTCAGTTATACAATGTACTTAGTTACTAAACTGGCATTCAACTCTTCCAATTGATGTGATAGAACAAGGAATCAAAACACCATATCCAATTAAAACATACGATATTTTTTTTGTTTTATGATATTATGCATAATGACACGTTTGTATAGGGGCCTAATATAAAAATATGCATGCGTTGTTAATTACCCTCTGATGCCAAACTTGCAGGGGTCTATGGCAAGAAATTAAAATCTTCAAAATGTTGAATTCAATAGTTTGGTTTTCTTATAAATGTCAGATATACGTTAAAGTTTATAACCCTTACTGCTATATTTTAAAAGATGGAGTCTTCTGAAAGTGATGATGATGATGATAACATTATGTCAAAATTGATACAATTTATATTATCTTTTCTAAAAACTTTTCATTGCTTATTTGTTTCATGGTTTTGTTTTTGCACTTAATCAAAGTAATTATTTTCATGAAGGAAATTTCAACTAATTTAATTTTTTGTTTTATATTTTCAATTTGTGTGTTTCATGCTAAGTATATGAAACATAATAGCAGTATCCTTGATGAAAAACAATTGTAGTAAGTTAATGATTTAAACATGCCATCCTTAGATATAGATTATATTTTTAAATTATTTGGGGGTCAAATAGATCACAGGTGCTTATCGGAGTTTTCAAAATCAAGGTGATCACAGAGGGTTAATCATTACTGACCATCAGCCATTTTCGTTTACCTTAAGTTGACCTTTAGCAATTTATAAGAGAAGCTTAATTTTTAACATTTTTGATTCTCAGTATTCATAAATATGCTTTATGCAAGGTGAAAACTATCATTTTTTTTTGTAAACTAGCTTTTATTCAGGATAACAACGACCTATACAACAAGTCATAAATATTACGATGTACAAGCCTACGCCTGATATTTCTGACAATATATCACCTGTTTGATATCCTTGGCGTCAGTCCTGTCTAAGGCCTGACATACTACATGTATAAACAAAAAAAAACATTGGTCATCTCTAACTTAAATACGAAACTAAATAGTTTCATAAAAAAAAAAAACTTGCAAAGAAATGACATATGATTCACTCGCCATTGGTCTAATCAGAATACACAGACACGGGAGACCAGTCGAATAACAATACTATTAACTAGCCATTCGGGTTTTTTTTTTTTTTGGGTAGAGGAGTCTTCATAAACCACCTTCGAAACAACCTTTTATCTTGGTTGTTGGTCTATATGTAAAGGTTACGCCTATAGACTTTGAAATTAGCTGAAAACAGTGTAGGTGGAGAACTTATAGTGTAAAGTTTATGGATGCTCGCACGTGTACTTTTATGTTCAGCTTGCATTTTTTTTTTCAAAAGAAATATTTAAAAGATGTCATAAAAGAAAAGGAGGACGAGAAGGGGAAATTCAGAATTGCAATGTTTCACTCGTGTTTTAATTTTAAATTAAAACCGATTATTAAACCTGTACCATCAGAAACGTGCCTTTCTTCCAAAAATTCTGAATCTATAAACTACCATTGTAATTTTTTATAACTTAAGCTCAATTTTTACTATTACCTTTATTTATAATAAACTTAAATTTCTACTCTAAATTAGATCAAAATTTTAAAATGTGTTAACCAATGGTCGTTTGCATTAAACTTCAAACCAAAGTCGCTTGCCATTTATAGGTTTAACATAAGTTTAAAAAAAAGCTTTTTAGACAAAATATTGTTCATAGATGATGCCAATATTCAAAAATCTAACGTAAATCTGCCTTATTTCCTACATCTCTAGCTTTTACATTATAGAAATTGCTTTACAAATTAAAAAAAACAAGTGCACATCTGTGCTCATTAATCGTATACTAGTAACTGTTAAAATTGGCGCGCTGTTAACCAAGGAGTTGCCTAACGCCTTTGACCCTGGTTAACATTATAAACGCGCTAAGTTTAAACCCAGTTCTGGAGACCTGCAGAACTAACTCTGGTAACATGATGGCATATATTAAGTTTAAACTTTGTTAGTCTATTCCAAATTGGATGAAATTTTAAAAATATTTTAAATTGACTCCTGATGGTTGGTCAAAGAGATGCAGGAATGACAGGAAAATAAAACAGAAAAACAAAACTTACCAGTTAATTTGTCTTGTCCATAACAGCCGATGATATTGTTTCGAGCAGGGTGTGCATTATGGCGGTTTACCTTTTTTTTTCTAATTTTTTTTATAAAAGTTGCAGCGAAATGCATCCGGTGGTACAGTCGATGATTTCATATCAAACTAAAGCCCAGGACCGGCGTGTGTAAGGGGGAGCACTAAGTGGCCAGGTGAAAGGAATAGTTCATTTCCCCTTATATGGAAGGCAGGCTTGCAAAGTTGGAACAAAGAAACTTGCAGGACAGTACGTATCGTGGGTCCACACCTTCCCTGCATTGGCCATTCCGCGAAAAAGGAGCCAATAGTTATAAAGAAAGATGGCTTTCGGAATGGGGCAAAACTTCACAAAAGGGGTCATTTCGGCCTTGACCGTTCGAATGACCATTTCTAATAGCAACCCCCTCCTGCTGGGTTTCCACTTCAGAGAAACATTCTCTACTATGCTCACCTGTGCTGTTCACCCATAGCGTTACTCACCCAAAAGAACTCGATTGTTGGACGTTGGGATCCCAATTTTCCTTTGTGCTTCACATTTTCTATATGAAATGCACGAATTCAATAGCCATACGTACACAGAAGAGGTTTTATGATTATTACCAAATTGGTTTGTTTATCGAGAGAATGTTATAATTTTGGTTGGTGTTTAACATCATTTCGAAAGCATACATAAATTTTACAATCTATATATATATATATATATCCTGGTCAAAAATGTTATTATTATTTGGCCCATTTCATGGTTTCCATTGTTGACAATATACAATCATAGAAAAATTAGATTGTTTTCTAATGGTTTGAACTGTTTTAATCTATTGTCAAATAATCCAGCTAATACAAATCAATAAAACGTCAAAAGAAGGATAGAAACCAATAAGACCAATATACTTTTTTATTGTTTTCTCTATATTCATGTCTTGCAAACTACAATAAGTATTCGTTGAACTATGTTAAATTACTATCAATGCATGGGATTGACGATTGTTAACTTTATAGATATTAGCGGAAGATTTGATTAAAAATTTAATTTGAGCCAATAGTACAATCCAGGCATGATCATTCCCCCAGTTACAAAAGGAGGCATACAGAGGTCCTTATGTAATAATGCTTACTCAACCTGAGCAGAAGCGCCATAGTACGCATTTATACCATGCTATACATACCTGCGGTACATTGTACATGTAGTATTACCGGTATAATGGTATCGAAATTAAACGAAATCGAACACATCATTAAAACGTACACCTCATGTGTACAGCATTACACAATAAGTGTAATATATGTGAAAACTAAACATGTAAGCACAAATAAACTCGATACATAATTTGAATGTTAAACTAATGATTATGGCAATTTGACTTTTATAGATGAAAAAAGTCATTTATAAACATGTAATATAATTAATACAGTAAAATGGCCGGGAGAATATATTAATGTACATGTAAGTTACTTGCAAACTACTAACTGGCCTTTTTATTTTTTATAGCACATGTAATGTTGAATCCGAATTTATTCATCGCATTATACTATATACGGGTTGTACTTGACGTAGTTCTTGTTAAGTTTATTAGTCTATCATTAGCATATACTGTATATGATCTTCATACCAACTATTATATTAACTTTATATACTTTAATTGTTCACTTCAATTAAATGTAAATTTGCACAGCTCAATTAAGATTGATTTTGATTAATGAGTGTTTATAATTGATATACTCTGGTGGCTTTGTTGAAAACCAGTTTGAAATTTTGGCAGATGGATGCTTACCTGTGCAATAAAACACGCTCTATTTGGTTCTGTATTAGACTGCATAAGCCAAGCACCTCTCAATTGTATCACAGTTATCAATTCGGTTAGTTATATCTCATAGTTAGAAATAGCATTCCTGTGAAACCTTTCATTCAAATCTGCACTCGTGATAACAATAAGGTAAAATAACCCTTCAGTGAAGGTCAACTTACCATGTTTGGTCATAAGACCCCTGGGGATCCCCGAGTTCCTGTCTAAACCCCTAGAAACCATTTCAGGGACGACAAAATTGCTTTCATGAAATATGGTATTTGTGTTTACATGTAATAGACTTGTTATGGTTATTTTTAAAACAATTAATATTTAAATAACATTAATTATTAATTTATAAAATAGTAAACATCGGTAGCCACATACTTAACATAAATAAGCAGAAGCTCATGAAAATCTTTTGTAATTTTTAAAGTAGACAATATAAAGTGGTCCATAAACTTGGTGTCTCAAACTTGTTCGTATTATGAAGTATAAGCCCCAGGTCGAACTAGGCTGTTTCTGCGCGTTTAACTAGCCTCAAACAGGGAACCGAATTTAATTTAAATTCTAGAATTATTAAATTCGCACATTAATATCTCGTGTGAAAGTTATTTTATAATTAAAAGCCTTGTTGGAGACTAGCCAAACGCGCGGAAACAGCCTAGTCTGGCCTGGGGCTTAGAGACATTGTTCTAGCCATGCTTTTCAAAGGTTGCACTTATAAGTACATAATCACGAGCACTGATTTTAATTATATTTTGAACTTTAATCGTACAGAAAACCAAAGTTTACAAAATGTCATTGAAAAAAAAAAGTTAATGATTTAATCTGTTTTAATTAATTTTAGAAATTTCCAAGATAAGATTAAAGCTGCTTGTTTGAAACCACATTGCAGGTCATTAAACGGATTGGGATGCTCGCAATTTTTATGCAATAAAGTATTAGGGCAAAACCATTAGAACATGAATGGGTGTGTCCAATTGTGAAGTTAATACCACATGAGTCATACTTCGCGAATATTATAAACGACAAACATCACACTTTGCTAAGACAACTCCCAATCTTAAACAACTTTCTTTTATTCTAACTTTCCGACTCCCACTCAGTCACAACATTGAAACAATAAGTATTTTCAAGTCGAATTTCAAAATTAATGAAAACCTTACTTTCTTACAATAAAAAACTGGCTTATACATTGTTAGCTTGTAAGAGTTCTGAAATGATTTTTAATGCAAATAAATACAAATTAATGCAACAACACACTTGGGGAAGTTTAATAAGTCGTTTCCTATAAAATCGATATAAATCGATGAATATCGATCGCTATTACAATGAATGTACAAGCATAAGAAAACGAAATACATGTACATGTAACAATACAGAAACATTGTGATGAATATATTAATAACGCCAAATGATAAATTAACGTTTCAAATAATCAAAACAAGCAAACTGCTTTTCACTCTATTCACATTGGTAGAGTTGATGATAAGTGATTCAGTTTGTATTGAAAATCAATGTAATACCGGTATAGTAAAACCTGCTAAAGGTGACCACCCAAAAAATAGCCAAATTCGGTCACTGTATACCGGTTGTCACTATATACAGATATTTTTTTAAGGCAAGCATAGATAGCTATGTATGCAATAAACCAATTTCTAAAAAGTGGTTACTTTATAAGGTTTTACACTAGTTGTTACACTGCTTATGTTTTTATTATATATTTCCACAAAATTAACATTACAAAGCTTATACTAAACAAACATGTATCATATGTGCATTACAATTAACATACATGTATATGTATACATTTAGCAAAATTGGCAGTTATATAATGTACATGTAGATTGAACAATCAGTTTAGCAAAACTATTATTTCTTCAAACAATGGTTTGGAAATACTAAATGGCATTTTATCAAACTTTATTTCCAATTATTACCTTCATTTGAAATTCGATTATCCTGCTCATTGATTTGATCAATGAAACCAATGACCTCCGACTAAAATAAGGCATTAGTATGGGGAATTTGAACTTCTCAATATTTTACTTATAAGGAAAACATTTAGACAAACGGCAATGTAATTTTCTTATTTTTATCATGAATTTATTCTAACTTGCTATTATAATGAACTTTTTTCATGGTATAATTTTCACAATTTTCATCCCAAACTAAATGATCATGCATGTGGAACGTTTACGCTTGTATGAACGTGTTTATGAACAACTTGATTAGCCAATAAGCTTGTCATATATGTCAGCCATTACCCTGTACATGAAGCGTTGATATAAACTCTTATCCTTTATAGGCCGGGACTAGTGCAATATTGATGAAATAAAAAACATTGCCTCCAGATCCTTGCCTATCCAGAATAAGGACATTCTTGCAATAAATACTTTCTTCATCCAGTCATGGTAAACGTTTTATTTCACATGGGCGATACATGTAATGGTGACAATCCAACCTTGAATGATTTCAGTTTTTTTAGTGTAAAATAGATAACTGTACATTGATATAATGGGATGTAGGCAACGGTAACAGGGTCAATCATATACAGAGGACGTGTCACTCTCACAAAGTTCCTGGTTCACTGTATGTCCGAAATTATTGTAAGGGTGAGCTATCTGATGGTTTAATATATTCAGTACATTGTCTGGATATACTCATTATACTATATTTCTCAATAGGTTAATAATTGAACTACAAACAACTTTTTAATCAACTAATATTTAATTATATATATAGTTAAAACAACTATTTGAAAATCAGTGCAAGGGTATTTGGGGGGGGGGGGGGCTGATAACAATAATAGGTCAGAAAGCTATTTGGCATTCATATATTTGTGATTTGTAAAATAGGAATATTCAGTAAAATTAGATTATATCAATGGAAAAACCGCGAATAATATAGATATAATGGAAAATTAATGGTTATTAAACACTCGTTTTAAGTAATGGTTTTAAATTCAATATAGAAATACTACGCCATACAATTTATATTATTTGGATAATTAATTAGTATTGCTCATATTTTAAATTAATTCAGGGATGAGTAGATAACTAAATAAAATTATATTACATACAAGAGAATGAGAGAACTCACATGTTGTGTAAATAAATCTTTGGCTAGAATTAATTACTTATCAAATTATTACTAATGACTTTCTAACTATCTAAAACTTAAATAAGCATTTAAATATTACGTAATTCCTAAACAGGTTCTATATAATAAGGTGCAAGTGCGAACTGCGACGACATAAAATAAAAGATACGAAAAAGTTTATACATGTACTTTGCCATAAAAGCTGTCATGCAAGAACCATACTCTCGGATTCTTTGTTAAACATATAGCAATCATCGATAGACAAATTGTTTGCTGTTTATCTAGCAAATATACCATCAATGTTGGTAACTGGTTTATAAGTACATGGGAAACACCTGTCAACTGCAATTGAAAATATCATCTGCAACAACAAGGGATAAAGAACAATAATGGGACGTAATCAAAGTCTAAAAACAATTGTATTAAGTAAGCTTTAAATACACCCAATGGACATTTTCAAGCCTCTATGTGTACATGTACATAAAATTTTAATCCAATCCCATACAAATATGCATGTATGATGTACATGTATGTACAAATGAAGCTCTCAATATGCTCAAAAAAATTCCTGGCACAAAAAGGGGTGGCTGATGGCCAAGATGCAATGTCCGTTATACAAACTTTTACGCGTAGAACTATTTAGAGACAGTTTATAGTTGAACCGATGAAAATAAAATTTTTATTTAAATGTATGCAAAAAAACATGGCGATTTTTTATATAAAGCAATAATTTTTTAATCGTTAGCATAAATAGTTATGCTGAATATAATTGTACTGTATATAATATACATGCATCTACAGAGATACAAGTTTGCTTTGTATCATCAATGAATAATGCATTTCTAAATCCAAGCGCCATCTATGATGCTTCCTGTGCAACTATCTGTCACATAAGATTTTTATACATGTAGGTTGCAAGTCTATTAAATACAAGAATATAACGCCAAAGCAGTACATGAATTTTAATTCAATAGGTGTCCTCACGTTACTAATGTTATCCACGATAAGTCGATAACGTTTTCAGGTACTGTAGTTTTACTGAGACTTGAGTGGACTGGCTGAGCTTGTGATATTCTGTATTTTGGCGCCAATAATTATGTTGTGATAGCGCTTCATCTACGTTCACATGTAATGTTAGGTCAATGAAAGTTAAAACAGGAATAGGAAATTGGCTCCTCCCATGCCTCTGTATCTAACAACTTAGCCAAATGTGGATAAATAAGTGGTCAGATTATACTTTCGTGAGAACATCTAGTTGATGACATATTTCTTTCAATTAAAAATTCGTCGAATACCATTGACCGAAAAACATTGACCCAGGGTTTATTATTTTTATTCAATCAAAGATGGTTTATAATGTATTAATAAATTATAAATCCCAAAAACTTACTAGAAACAAGCATCTACAATACCCGTCTTTTATTTCAATAATAATGGAAATTCCCTATACACTGTGCGAAGCTATCAAGAGATGCAAGGCGCTAACAGGAAGCGAGCACTTAGGGAATTCCCCTAACACCCCGGGTTCCTCTAACTAGCCAGGGTTCATTAGAAATTACTCTCGTGAACAACCCAGGGTTTAATCGAGAATTTACGGTATAAATTCAATCCATGGTAATCTGCTTTATCAAAACCTATAATAAAGTCCTGTTATATTTTGACATGCTTGAATTGCAATGCAGTGCTAATTAACTGCACCCTGTAACTTATATTTTCCGAACACATTTGCTTACAAATTGAACACATATCGATGATTAACAAGTGTCAAAGATTTTACTATATAGCTTCCTCTCTATAACTTTGCCTTTTGTTATGCAACATCCTTATATTCTTCATCAACAGTATTTGATTGATGTTTGATTCCCTTATCTTAATTGGCATCCTCATATGTAATAATAAAAAATTAGATGTTCTGCCATAGAAAGCAGGATTTTGCAATGACCCCACCTTCATCCGGAGTATAGAGCATATTCTCACCCTCTTCCTTTTCCAAATAAAATGTCAACATCTTTTGTTCGCCATCCCCAAATACATGGTATCAAAATGCATTATGTTAGCATTGCTTCAAGAAAGGTAAAATATCATAGACTTGCCCGAGTCGACCCCAGATAATGCCATTTTGAGTCTTTGACCTCTCATTGGTGATTGCACCGTTTTCTTCTCGTTCACTTTAAAACCTGCTTTGAAATTGAAATTATTTCGGTTTCAATTGGAAATTTCGATACAGCGTTTGCATCTGGAGGCAATGATATCCGAATATTTGTCAGAAAAATTGGTGACGTTGTAAAACTGCCCATGTTGGCATAGATATGCAACGTTGCGAGTAATTGTTCAATTAAAAAAAAAATACATGCAAGATTAAGCTGCCTACGCGACAGTGCCTCCACAGTCGACAATTAGCAGCATGACATCATTTTTAAATATTAATTTGATACTATCAAAGTATTAATTTTAGTGGTCGTGGGTAGAAAAAGTGTTGAATGACGTTGGTCACGCATTCAAGCACATCTGTTAAATTAAGAGGCAAAGGATGTATTTTGCTATCATGCGTGGGTTGGAAAGCGGATGATCAGCTGTTACCAAATGAGTGTCCATCAAGAATTTTTCAATGACTTTCACTGAAAGATCCTAGCACAATCAAATTCTACATGTATAAACAAAAGGTCATCAAACTGTTCGTCCAGCTGGTGCAATTTACACTTAAAGGGCAAATACCAGGTGGCGTTATGCGCTCGTACGCAACTTTTAATTATGATCTTGCTCGCATGTTCTTTCATATCTCGTATTTATATAAAAAAATTAACTCTGGGAGTTAACGATGGGGTGTTTTTGAATTGCCCAAAGGGAAATTATGGGGAAGCAAGCTGACGTTTAATAGAAAAGGTAGAAAATTGGATGGTGGTTTTGCCCACAGTCGCGTGCTGTGCTTAGCACCTGTCGTTTCCGTAGCTGTGCACACCTATTATCATTATCATTATTATTGTTATTATTATTATTAATGCTACAAGTGTATTGTCCTTCTTTTTTTACTTTGTTTTCTGGAGATCAACGACGTGTATATCTTAAGCATTGGCTTTTTTATGCTTTGATTTTAAACTTGGTGGACTCTTATTGAATTATGATATTAACTTTTTTTGAAACAGCACCAAGTATAGCTAAACCATGGTAATGAAACCAGTTTATTTGGCATACTTCGAGCAATATAATGTGATACAATAGATGTGCACACGATGCAAAACTTAACGCATTTTTAGCCAAATTCGTCTAAATTCGTATAGACGGACACTGAGAGGAGCCATGCAATTTACTGTTTGACCAACACAAAACATCATGTTTGCTATATACAGTGTACATGTACGCTCGTATACCCATCATTACATGTTAAATTAAAGATAATTAAAGCGCCATTACAACATAATCATTGGCGCCAAAATACAGAATATCACAAGCTCGGTCAGCCCACTCAAGTCTCCGTTAACTATAAGCAAAAACTTATCTTGGCGTGGCTAAGTTTTCCCACCGTGAGAGTGCCAATTATTACCACAATGGTGAGGATAACCAATGACGTACGTGGTATAAATACATGTATATCCATTTGACTTTCCTAATTATACACATGTACAGTTTATGTATTTTGAGCTTCTACCTATATATACATTAAGTGAATTAGCACCGTGAGAGTGCCAATTATTACCACAATGGTGAGGATATAACCATTAATGACGTACGTGGTATAAATACATGTATATCCATTTGACTTTCCTAATTATACACATGTACAGTTTATGTATTTTGAGCTTCTACCTATATATAAGTGAATTAAACACCCAATTCACAAAAACCAAGATTTTGTTCATAATTTCAAAGTTATATCAGAAACATAATGATGGTTTTTACTTCATTAGCTTTAAATATAAAATCAGGGCTCATATTTTTCGACATCTAATTAGCTCTGTATAAAAAATAAGCAATTGAAAATGATTACGGGGTGAAACGGTGGGCCTAAGGTGGCTCCAAGGGCTTTAAATGACCCCTGGGCAGTGGATTGAACCCTCTTGGTGCATGTACAGCTATCCGTGACAGTAATGAATCATATATATACCACTAGCTGTTTTATTCTTCTATTTTGCATAAAATTTGAATTCAACACGCCCTTTGATCATTTGTCCATATCATTGATGATGATTTGTCCATATCATCTAGTCAGTTGTAAAACTTGCCCAATTAATTTCAAATTAATTTGAAACTATATATCATAATAGCTCATTAAGACTCGGTTGATGGTCTGTTTGGGGCCATGCGATATGTCCGTGGATTTCGTTATCAATTTCCACCGTATACTATACCATGCACTTACCAAAAAGTTAGTTGAAGTAGACCCATGAAAGTACATACATGGAAATGTGTCTGAAGGATTATTCGGACCAAGGCCTAACTGACAGACTAAATCTCTATATATACTATATTTAATTGCCCACTTTAACTCAGACGCGTTCTCGTTATCTATACTGCGCCTCAAATGATAAAAATTATACTTATCAACAACGTGTTGGTCTATGTCAAATTTAGGCAGATTTAGCCTTCATTTGGGCAAATTTTTTAACAGCAGAAGTTTAAAATATCAAAAACTTACGATCCCTACGCATTTAGTTTTGGAGTCGCACCAAGAAATTGTTTCCCTGTTTATTATGAGAGAAAAAAAAAAAAGCATAATTCGATGAAGCAAATTACATTTCAATTTCTTGACTATAGACTTAAGTTTAAAACTGAACTTTAGAGTAAATTTTTTTTTGAAATGATTAGGCCTATACGTTATAAATTTGTTCAACTTACCTGTACACTAGTGGGCCACTCGTTTGCCTGTCTTGCATGACCGGATCTACGTTTGAAGGTGAACTGGAAACTAGTACAGTAAGGTACATTGAATACCAAATGGCGAATGAGAACCGCATCGCCGACACGGTGCCATAATGTAGCAAAATAGCCCAAAGGTATGACAAAAAATCGCCATGCAGAGTTGGCCCGCACAAAAAAAAAACCAAATTTCCCCCTCCTGAAGTAACCTGAAAATGAAATTCACGATGAGGTGCACGAAAGGTTTCATTTTCAATTTTTCCTTCATGACTTATCTTCGTAAAATCGTAAAGTAGTGGACGCCAGAAACCGCATAATGTGGACTATGGTTATAAGCCTACACATGCAGACTAGGCGCTGCTTAATGCCAGACAAGCCACAAAATTGGTGTTGCTGTTTTTTTATATTTCTTCCTTCCCTTCAATGTTCAACAGCAGAATCGAATTGAATTAAAAGTATGAATCACTCACGGACGTCACGTTTCACTAACCACACCTTTGAACGCCTGTTTTAACCAATAGCGAGTTAATTAAACTGCAAATTAAGAGTACATTCGAGCCAATTGAAACTAGATATGGTTTTCATTAATAAAAATACAATGTTATAATTTAAGATACATAGTAGTTGCATTTACTATATAGCTAATATATTGTTAATAATAGATTTTGGGTTTCTCTGCACGATGATATGCTTATAGCATAAGTTAAATTTAAAGAAACTTACTGTAACAGCGCCATATTGGATAATAACTTTATTCAACGAATGCATATACTGAACGTTGCAGGCCTTCGTCTATTTAAGTCTTCAAGTAGGAAATCCTTGTCATCTTTTAAATTGCATAATCGACTGATTTAGTTTTATCCTGCTGCATGTAATGAGTAATGACATCACAATAATATACGAGTGGGCATCGAAAAGTCAAATCGATTTCACATTTCAAATGCGTGATCATTGCTTCTTGTTTAAGTGGTTTTCAAGAGGCAAAATGTGTATATGTTAATCTAATCATTGTTAATAATACATATTTGTAACTTTCTATCCTTACTTTAT
>JAQGCC010000092.1:0-61548 GCA_034698905.1 Xestoiulus laeticollis | reverse complement strand
AACCATAGAAACACATCACGACTTTAAACAAAGTATGATGCAGCCGGATGTATATATTATATTGGCCCGTTCCTAAACGATGTGCTGCATTGGGCACAAACCAACAGTTCGTGAACATCCCTATTAGGCCATGCACTAATTTCAAAAAGCTAATCATTTTATGTTTTCAAAAAAAACGTGAGTATACGCTCCCTAAACTTTTAATACTACAAAAAAGTCCAGAAACTTTGTTATGCACTTCTGAAAATGAGAAAAATCTTCAAAGAGAAAATGCAAAAAAATAACACCTGTCTACCTATCGATGATTGTCTTAAGCCATATCCATCTTAAGCCACATTTTTTACGAAAATGGCAATATCGCGTGCATAAATAGCATTGGCATAACGCTTTTCTTCATGATTTCTAAACGCAACTACCTGTATCATACAAGTGAGCAGAAATCCGTCGTTTTTTCTCTCAAAAATTCAATTCGGTACATGTTTTCCAGAGGCGATAGCGAAATTTCGATAACGTGCAATTAACGATTAACTCAATAGTCGAGCAGTAAAGTTTTCCAGCATCTCGTGAAAGTTGAACTCCTTTTTTTATTTTCTTCCTTTAAACATCAGTATGGATATTGTCATGAAATCTTGTTGCTTGTCTTCCTGCTTTTTTTTCCTTCATCCCCCTAAAAAGAGGATCAATAGTGATTTGATATTTCCCATTGAATCTGGCAAGTTTCCCAGTCTGCGAGTGAAAAAAAAAATGCAGTACCCCACAGCTATACCAGTTACGCCCATTTGGAGTGAATTACTCCGATTTTTGATTTTCCACCCTGTGGAGCCGTCCTGATCTCGCTCAAAAAGATTGCAAAATTCCGCCGTAGGGCTCAAACCAGAAAACACACTGTTGCAATTGTGACAAATGCCAAATGTCAGGACTCACATTCTCTTGTTGCTGCATCTATCCATGACAATTGCAGCAATTAGTCGGTAGGTGGCACTCGAGATGCATAAACTCAAACTCCAGATAAGTCGTGAAAATTTGGAAAACTCAGCAACATCCTAGTGCTAATATTGCCCCAAAAACTCAAAGGCTCCTATTGACCACTCAGAGAAGATGTGGCATTGATAGCAAGCTAAAATATCTGTGATGTAAACTTCAAGGAATCGAAAGTAATGTCACATCGATGCCAAATACTATCGACCAAGTAAAGCAGCTCTGGATTGGATTGTCATCTAAGTTCACAGAAACTTTACTTTCTGCTCCAGAAAGCACCATATGCTGTTATTCTTAACCTTTTTTTGCTTTTAAATATAACAGTTTGTCCACTACTATATAACACAAAACTATATCCAGTCGCAATTCTGTCTAATGTGATTAAATAAGTCCTTAAACTTGATAGCGTCTGAAAAGTATGTACTATAATGTTCCTCTGCTTCAAATGTGTAAACCAATACTTAAACTACGAATTTCGGTAATGCGATTTTTTTTTTCAGAAAAAAGGAGAGAAAAAAAAAAACGAAAACCCAATACACTTAAGCGGAGAAGACACAAATGTGATGCTATAGTGCTTTCATAAGATGTCCTTTTCTATTAGACTTCATTCTCAAGGAAGGTATGATACTATCTGTTATTTGGTGTCGTCTAAATTAATCTTAAAAGAAGCCACTTTGGCTGAATTCCTGTCAGTGTTGAAATATAAAGCCGAAATTTTTTAGTGTTTCAACTTGCCAGCTAGCACTACCTATAGTTTAATTTCGTTGAACAGTTTTTCAAAGTTTTAATTTTTTCACAAAATGAAATTTCAATTATAAACATCTCAATTGGTTTCCATTTTGATGTTGCAGCTCTAGGAGCTTTGCAGGAACATATCTCATGATCAGAATAGAGATCTCAAGATGAAGTTAGCGCAAGAAACAAAAAACGCCCAATATCGAAATCAAATTAATCACCGAGAGTAGCTTCAAAATTCACAGGACGTCAAAATAACAGCAGGAAATCAATCACGGTTGCAATTTCTTTCATTTTAGTAACAAGAAAAAAATTAAAATCAATTTAAAGATCAAACAGATGGCAGAGATTGGAAACCGAGCAAAAACGAACGCATCAGTGTGGGTGAAACGTTCACTGAAATCACATTTGTTACCATTTTATCTAATTGTCAAATATCTTTTTAAGTTTTGTTTTGTTCAGATAAAAGCGTGTGAGGGTATTCGATTTAATATTTTAAGGAATGCAACGAGTGTTTATTAAATGAATATTACATAAAACTGAGCTAGATTATCATAATTGCGAAAAAAATATTATGCTCCTGCCTTCAAATATAAAGAAAAGTTCCTGCTTAATTTTACAACTTACATTAGCATATTTGGCTTTGCCCAATAATTCGTTTAAAATTATTATTCAGTCTTAAAGTAGATTGATTTCAGTAACATTCTGGCAGTCAAAAAATCTATATTAACAATATCATTCGCCCTGAACGAATGCAATCATGCAATAGTTGGTTGTTAGGTTGAAGAAAGTTGATTGAGAAAATTGCATTGTCTCTGTGGTAGGGAATCATTGACCTTTAAAAACGTGAGCAGAATTCAATAGTACATTTTCGTTGAATAGAGAAAAAAAAAGCAGTCGTCGTGATTTACTAATAAAGTTGCGCAACTTTTTGATGAAAACAGAGTTTTTAATATCACCTATACAGGGTGTCCCGAGCATTGGGATATCCAGAATCAACAGTGATAAGTTAGATGCTATGGCAATGAACAATTATTTTAGAAAGACACATATTGTTTAAGCAGAAATTAAGGATGATTTTTAGAATAAGCTGGCTATTGTAAATTATATTCACATTTTACAAAATATATATTATGTGCTGATTATTTGCCAAAATACCAAAATACATTTAGTCCGTTTGGCAGCATTCTTCGCCTCGACCAAATTACAACATGTGATTGAATTTTGCCTACAATCAATGATATAATTATATTCTGCAGGAAAATCATGATTGATATTGTTGATGAATTGCATGATATCGATATTTTCGAACGAAAACAGTGCATTTTGTTGCCATGAGTTCAAAAATGAACTTGTTTCTCACGTTTGATAGCTTCTGGTGGTAATCCAGCCCAGGGTTCATGGGTCACAGCTACAGTAGTGAAAGGCATTTGGCATGTGTTTAAGTCAAAGAAAGACCCTTGCCTGCCCCAGCCGCCTTTTGAAATTGTATAGATTTCTTAGGATGTGCCTAGCAGAACAAGCATTTTGTAGATCAATCGATAGTTTAATTACACATTATAGAGTCCAGGCACGCAGCTGTTTCCAATCCACATAGTTATAGCGTGCAAGGGCTTTTATATATATATGTATATATATAGGGCTGGATGTAGTGTGTAGCATTAAACGTAGGGTGTAAGGGGGTGGGGTGACTCTCGAAGAAAAGTCGCACATCTGCATTGGGTCTAGCTCTCGTCTCACTTTAATATATGGAAGTTAGAGCCAAGAAAAAGTCGAAAATTGGCGACAAAAGAGGAGAAAATAAGAGGAAAAGGTAGTAAGTGAATAGAGTTGGGAGTATAAGAAAGTTACGGGGAAAATAGATGGTACGGAGGTACAGAAGGGGCAAAAAAGACTGCATTTTTTCCTCAAAAAAAACATTGAAAAGGCAATGTTCATGATCATCACGGCAAAGGGACAAAATGCATTTGAAAATTGAGCCTCTATCCTGCAGGAAAAATGTCTATTCGAGACAATGTGGGCCTTGAAAATACATGAACTACTTGAATAAATGGCTTTTGTCCAATTTCAAGGCAAATAAAATCGATAGCGTACAACAAGGGAGTCAAGGATGATCACATTTTAGGCAGATATGCAGCAAAACCATCCATTTTTGTTCTGGTTTTAAACCCTCATTGAAAAGTGTATTCTTTGGAGCAGTTTTTTAAAGTCACTCACTCGTAAATGCAACTACACGTACAATGTATGCTGTATTGGGGAAAAAACATGATCTGTATACATGCATGCATGTGTTTATCCCATAAATATTTTTAATATTGTGAAAGCCCTATATGATCTATGGGTTTTGTATCAAAAAAATGATTTGCACTTAAATCGCCCGAAAAAAAAGCTGCATTATATTATTCAAAGACTATTGATGATTATCGTCTGCATTTTTTTTTGTTCCTACATTCTATTTTTCCTTCCTGGATTTTTGTTTCTACATCTATATAGCACAGCTTTTACAGAAACCGTCAATTACACCTTCTTCAACAACGGCAATTTCATTGTTGGAAAATAATAACATAACATAGAACACTATCTAAATTGTCGTTCTACAATTCAATTAGTATTAAACATTACATATGTTCTAGTGTTCCGGGAATTTAATTTAAGTATTCAAGTAATTATCTTCAACTCGACAGTGGATGTAGCGTTGGATTGACCACTAAACATGATATGACAATGCGAGTACACCGTATACATGAATACACGAGCAGATGGCCAGTACTTAATTCGTTGGTCGCACGTTAAATCACTTTCTAAGTACATATCCAAGGGTTTGGGTAGAAAAATACACTCTAAGAACAGCAATTCTATGGCTTCTATATATATAGAAGGTGAGAAATACAAATATTTAAATTAATAGTGCGATGGCTGCCCCTGTAGGCTGGCAAACCTCACATACTCCAATGTTAGCAGTGATTGCCGCCTCTTAGGGGCAATTCAAAAAGGGTATTCAAATTTCACCAACACACGGCACACAAAATTGTTCCAAAATTGTCACAGTAAACTAATGTATATGTTCTATTTGCAATCAGCCTGAATAGGGTAAATTTTCGTTTATTCTGCAACGGGTGGAAAACCAGCATCAATACAGTCCATCGAGAATGTACTACATGCAAGTTTTGCCCTAAATGGTGGTATCGACTGTAAACTAAAACAAAAATGCATAACCCCATCAATTTATGTTAGCGTAAATAGTATAGTAATATTTTTCTCGATACGATAACCCTGCAAGAAACCCAGTGAAAGTAAGTTCAATCCCCCAATGAGATATCCGCGTTATAATCTCACGGCGAACAGACCATTTTTTAGAAATATTAATAAAATCTCAGTCTATATAAAACACAATTAAGTCGAAAATGCACGCAAGATGCCTTCTTTTCACGCACCATTGGCAGAAAACACAAGAGTCGAAGTTGGTTTGAAACGCGACGAGGAGAGAGAGATCGCTTCGTAATATACACACACTAAGCCTGGTGAATGGAAAACTTCAAACGAGGACTTAATTAACCTCAGTTTTGCCATGCAAAAAGATTGCAAAATCATGGAAATTAATGGGAAGAAAGTAATGCGTGCTGCTTATAAGACCATATAATAGCACGGAAACTTAGCGACAAACATTGCAGCGGATCACATTTTGATAAGCATTTCAAAAACGACTGTTGCGGGCAAATCAAAACTGTTCGAGCAATCAATTTTAACTGGAGGAGAAAAAAAAATGAAATCAGCGTTAACAACTGCAATTATGCATCGTCTGAAATCTGAGCACTTTGCATTATAGTGCCACTTAGAAATGCTCGAGTCTTGAATTAATAATCAGCAATAGATTTTGCATAATTATAGAGCGCCCTAAGAATCCGCGAACACTAAGTGAACATTCGAAAAATATAATGACGATTATTAACTCAAGTCTTAGTTATACCATTTTTAACTCGAAATTTGAATGCAAATTTATGCATTAAGTAACAGTGCTTAACAACAATTAATCTCGTAGCACTAACAAACCAGCTATGGTAAGCGAACTCCGTGTACTGGCGAAAAGAGAATGAATATATAAAGATAAATAATTAATCGAAGTAGTAAAGATGCACTAAAAACTGTATAAGGAATGCTAAATTATATTTTTATAAAATTCAGCATTCAAAGAATGATGTCTACAAGTCGTATAAATTATTTATTTTGCAATGATTTCAAAATTAGCTATTTTATTTTCTAAAAATGGCTGCGAGATAGCAGAAAGACGATGCTCCTAGAAGTATACAACAAGAACCGCAAATAAAACCGGTCATAAAAGGGTCTTCTTGCCTTCCCAAGTAAAGCATCTTATTTTGCCAAAAGTTAATGAAGCGTGCAATTAATCGGATCAAGCAGCCTTTGTCCATTTAGGCATTTAATAGCGTGTTTACGATGATGATCTTAGCATGGCTATCAGGGATTCGTATGCAAATACAATAGAAGACGTAGGAAAGCTGGATAACATTCACCCCTGACGTCATCATTAATGCCTCTTACCAGAATGTTTCCCAACAGGGTGGAAATCTTGAATTTCATTAACGTGAGAACCATTTGTTTCTTATATTTACTGGCGCCCTTAGGGGAAACAAAACCCAACAATGATATGTAGCTAATTATAAAAGTCTGCTTTAATTTCTAATATTGGCTCAGTATATGTATTTCTGTGTAGAAAGTTCTATATAATATGTATTTCTGTAGAAAGTGGGAACCATATTTAATTTGTACACTGTGTACGAAAAATAAGTTGATCACATAAACGAATGCAGTTTCAATTTGGATCCCAAAAATGGTAAACAACATGTAAGTTACTATTTTTTCATTCATATTCGTGGCACTCCTTCCAATAGGAAAACCCTAAAAATAATACACGTAGAAACAATGGATAAACCTGCACACTTATTTTTCTGCGTTGTCAAAATGAGTGTGCATGCAATGTAACAAACCTTGCCCTGATTTGAAAAGCTAATCAGCAAATGGGATCCCACCCTGCAATGTTTCATTTGGGAGCTGCTTCAAACGCTAGGCCAACTATAATTTAGCTTATTGTCGAAGTGTGTAAGATATTGACAATCATTAAGGCTTATTTTGTATACGCCCAAAACAGTTTCTCTATGGTGGAACAAAATAGTGGAGATCACCACATCTCGCAAGTGTTAAATGAATACAAATACAGGATGCCTAAAATAGTAACATTCCTGCTTTCAAAAAAAACTACCAAATGCGACAGACAATTAAAAAAATAGATTACGGATGACAGAATGCAATACAAACTAAGTTTTAAACAGATTAAGTTCAATGAAATTAAATATCAACTAGATTTAAGCACTGGCTTAGAATATCAAGAAATCGTAAAAGCATTTTGAAGTAGTTTCCTAAAAATAAATGTAGAATGTAGAGATTTGTGGGTACATTTTTGCAACATTTCGCATGGTATAAATCTGTAATTTCAATACTCCTTATTGGCCAAAAAAAACTACTGGTGCATAACTCTTCTTCATGCATTGTGCCACCAGCTTTGCATATATAGAAATAAAACGTGTTTGATCGATGAAAAACATGAATGCTCACTTACTGAGCTAATGCAGTAATCGATATAAAGTGTTTATTTGATAGTCTCAAATGCTAAAATTGTATTACTATTCTAAAAAGCCTTTTTCTTATCGATATACACAAATTTAAGACTTTTTCTTATATTCCCTCTTTAAATAAAGTGCTTTTGTTTGTGTATTGAAAAACGATTTTTAATACAACTACAAAAGCGGTTGAAAATCATTTCCTGCTGATACATCTACAAGGAGAATCAGTGATGTGCATTTCTTTTCTTGAAGATACATCTTGCCTTAAAAAATAAGTGGTAGTATATGAAACAACAGATTGCTAGCCTTCATGTTTTAAAATATGCATGCAAAACAAAACATGTACATGCATGTATGCAAATTTAAAAACAAACTTTAGGTAATGCATCGGTGAGAATTCTATAAAAGTAATCAATGCATAAATTGTAACAACAGTGGCTCAATTTGCCAAACTCAGGCTTTATTAAACAGTATTAAACTTTCCATCTTAGTACTTGAATAGCATTTTAACGCTAAAAATCTTGCTTTTGAGAAATGCTATATGCAAGTTGCACTATATTACAAGAATGCAGCTCATTTTTTGTAATTTTAGCAAACTTGTACTGCTTGAAAGTTAAATCGTATACTAATCTTGCCTATGCATTAATAACGAAGAAATTGCTTTTATCTAAATGGATTCTTTAAGCCAAAACAATTTTGCATTTCAACAAATGGCTTTGTAACCATGTTTTCAGAGTGCGCTCTTTGCAGAAACTTTTTTAATTAAAATGCAAATTGTGAGATAGTTGACAATTTATGCGTTCTCATTTATGTCTGTGCGGCATTTTAAATAAATTTGATAACGACATAAATATTGCGCTTCGAAATATTAAATATTGAATTTTCGCGAAGCACTTATCAAGCTCCTAGAAAACCATTATAGTAGCCGTTGTCGCTAAAAAAAAACTAATTATCCTGGGCTCATGCAAGCTTGCTTATACGAGTTTGACACATATTTCGTGAAAATTTTACGAAACATTTGGCGTAATGCGTGATTAAGACGATAGAAGCAAGGAAAAAAAAAACAAAATTGAGCAATGCATAAAATGTTCATTAAATAATTTAACGATGCAAAGTTTTCATTATCAGCGAAAGTTGCCTGTTGTCTTTAGGGCTTAATGGGTCTTCCTATACGCCAACGTTGCCTCCTAAGTGTCACATCAACGCAACTTGGATATTGTAAAACTAAACTTTGTTCATTGAGTGTCATTTGCAGTCATGAGAGCGAATATCCCGTTTGAAACAATTAAGGGAAGGACATTTTTTGCATACTTAGCCTAAAATTAAGCATTGCCAACACTGAAAAAATGAAATGGAGCTTATTTTAAACATCTGTTGCGTGAATATATTACTGCATCGCCAACAGCCTAAGGAAAAAATGATAAAATTACAAACAAAAAAATAAAGCACACGACTAATAGGATTCTAGAAGATATTTTCAAAAAGTTTAAGCAGACTTGATTTGGAATACAGTCTTGAATTTTCATTTTCTTGAGATGTACACGGAAAACCCAGCTCATTAGCTATCAATTTTTTCAAGTTTTTAAATTAAAGAGTGTGTGTGTGGATTAAATTTACATATGCGAAAATGAATAAAACTGCTTCTTGTATCAGATGCAGGGTATTTTTAGTATAATGAAACTTTTAGTCATTTTATCATGATTTATTCTTACCTACTTTAACTTGCAACTAAGATCCAGTAACTATATATTTTATGACGATGACCAGTAGTTCCCACTTTAATTCTGCGAAAGTCTTAAGCCGAAGAACTCTTAAATTTTATCTAAGATGTAATATACGCCAACTAAACGAGTCTCTTTCACCATAACACATAAAAAGATTCTTCCATCACCAATGTAGATTATGATAATGGCAATTAAATATATTGGCAAACGTCTCGCATTTCTTCATCTAGGACTTAAGTAATATATATTTCTGGCGATATGAAAAGACAGCGAAATTGATTAATAGAAAATGCCTTGAATGGAAACGGAAATTTCAAAAGTGAAAATGAAATGTTGCCTGACAACATACGGTATACGCGATTAAAGTTAAAAGTACTCTAATCTGAGAAATAGGAGGAAAAAAAAGGCAGCCATAGCCGCCAACCAATATTGCCACTGTCACAATCACAGCAGACAAGCCGATTTCAATTATATTGAAAACGGTGGGAAAACACACGTGAAAGAGCGCGAAAGAAATCAATGGCGGAATGACGAGGGGATGAATTTGACAGCATTTGTTAAATTCAATTTCCCTAAGAACAGCCTTATCTTAACAACACTAGCTGATAGCCGAACATTTCAAAAAACGCACATTTCTCAAATCGGTTTCCAACATAAAAGAAACCATCGAGCCGCAGCCAATATAAAATACTTCTATGTATCAACAGGCAAAAAGATACATTTTGACAAGTACTGCGCCTGCCGAATGCTCTTGAGCATGTGTTGCTTTTATGCGATTTCAACATTTCATGCCCTACATACATGTACAGCTGTTTCGGGCTTTTTGTTTTTACTTTTCTTTTTTGCAAACTCCCTGTTTTAGTATTATTACCCTTTCTGAAATGGCGACCCCAACCACAATAGAAATAGACAACTGTTTGCTTTACGGGCGTCCAAAGTTCATAGGTTAGGTTTGTGCCACATATTCGAAGTAATGTCCATGTGCATTGTGGGAGAAGACTGTCCAAAAATAGTATAAAAGCATTTTCAAAATTTGCATGCAAATGTTCTGAAAGCCAAATACAAATTATGTAACAAATGTTCTCCAACGTACAGTATAGTACATCCGATAAGGCTATAAATTAATAACTGTTCGGTGTAAATATTCTGGCAATGATGTTATCGTTTAATCCTACATGTATACTGTATGTGCACCATGTCACCGTTCTAAAATTGTGTACAAATCAGTCATTTGTAAGTCACAATATCAGTAGCATGAAAAAAGCCCCACAGGATTTGACTCAAAAGTAAATTTTCTACGAGTAAATTGGAGAGGAAAGGAGAATTTTCGAAAGATTTACTGCATAGATTTATTGCAAAGACTTATTGCAAAGATATGAAACATCGTATCGGAGAATATATTTTCTCATAAATAATCCAGGAAACGCCATTTTGTCTGATGCCACCATTAACTCTTACTCATTTTTATGCAAAATCTGCAAAAGGGAGAGTAAAAAATAAATATCCAGCGTATATATAGAAAAACTAAAAATGATCGTTGGCACTTGCTTAATAAGTTAACAGTTAATCTGTGTTCATACACAGCGACCATTAGACCATATGCGCCATTATAAATGCCCCAATATACCGCTTTATAATTCTAACAATGTTCTCTGCAATATAAGAAAATTTATGAACTAATGATAAATTTGAATAGGCCGTTATCTAAGGCTGTTGCCAAACACATTATCCATTAACTCCGATTCTCGATTGTCCTTCCCATCAAAAACACGAGCTGATGATGTTGTTTTTAACAGTTAATCAAATGCTCGAAGGTGACGGCCATCAAAAACATGCGTTTGACCACTCGACAAATGGCGTTTTCCTTTCATGGATTTTGCATCGGGACAAAATATAGATCTTTAACAATGCAATTAGTGCCAAGTTTATGAAACGAAAACTTAAAATCAAACTGGACATGCAAATGTGAGGAATACGATGGCCCATAAACATTAGACGCTCTGAACCCAGAAAAGACGCAAGTTCGAGTAACAATTAATGCATACTTCAGTAAGTCATATAGTTAAGTTTCAAAGTTTTTAAAATAATAATCACACGCCTTCGAACTTTTATGATAATTATAGTTTGCAGTACATGCAACAAATGCGATAAATTTCCTTTTTGTTAGGCTCCTATAAATGCATGGGGCAACTTGTGTTTCTCGAAGCAATCAGCTCATTTCTGTTACATGTATCTTCCACGAGTTGCTGTGAATTTCCGCAACTAGTTATACTTGGCAACAGTGAGTGTTTGCTACAGAAGAAATGAAGCCCACAAAAAATCTGTGTGCCACATGTAGAGATGGGAAAACAAGGCACTCTCGCAAACACGCAAAACCCTAGCTTTATTTGTCAATTACCCGATAATATCCTGCAATGAAGGACTATGATTGATTCCTTGAGAGATATTACGGAAATTAAAATCGGACCGCAAAGAGCTTCCTAATTTATAAAAGAGGTATTCGACGCAATAAAAAAGGCAAAAACAGTCCAAGAGTTGCCACGAAACTTACATTATAATTAATAGTATATGAGAAACTTCAGAAAAGTTAAATATTGATCTGATAAGGCCATTACGGATACGCCCTCCATATAGAAAATGATAAAAAAGCGAATAGTTTCCCCAATATCTAATACATCAAGCAGCTATTGCGCACAAAGGAATACTAAAATCAGTGATGTATTTAACTCAACGAATTGTTAATTGATTACCCTAATCAGTCAGACTCAGGAAGGGGCAATTTTAATATACGAGTGCAGTACACCTTTTTTGATTAATGTTTGGCGCTATATTTATTTAATTGAATCTCTATGCGTTTTGTCTTATTTACAACTAGACCCTAAAAACGTGTTTTTATTTATAGGATTTCCTATTAAGGATCGACGCATTAAATTTGTTACCACGAGAGAATATTAATTAACAAAACTGAGTTGGGATAACGAAGTAATACTTCGCAATTCTTCATTAAACTCCAATTCTATCGTAATTTATCTTAGCAGCAGATATATCACTGAAATTCAGCGAAATTTACATGGTCTAAAAATCTAGTGCTCATTAACCATAAAATTAACACCTTTCTTCCTTCATTATTGATCGTCTTCTCAAATGCTCTTACTTAATTTGTGAAAATGAAACTTTTTTTTGGAAATTTTCAATGATGGGAAAAGCTAAATCACAATGTGCGTCACAAGAAAACAACGTGTATGGAATGTAAAGGTATGCACTCCCAGCACGACCTTAGGAAGTCCTGGAAATGCCAAGATGCCCTTAGCACGGTGAAAGATTCTTCGTTAATTTTCCAGTCGTTAGACAGGCGAAAAGCTCGATTATTTGCAATCTTATCATTCGAGCTCAACGACAATGTTTTCGTCTGTCAATTTTCGTCCTCAACTGGATTAATAGCTGACAGCCAATGCAACTACGCTGCTGCAAATGTGGGCAAGGGCTGGAGACCGACCACATTCGCTGATAATTACATTTCACGCAATTTAGTCCGCAAAAATAGGGGTTAACTCGTCTAGGCATTAATATATAGGCCTGGCTCACAACCGAAAACCTATTACATTTCCGACTTCTCTGCCTCAAATCTATTAATGCCACAACAAAGCCGTGGATGTAATCACACGTTTAGCCAAAAATCATTAGCAGGAATTTACACATCTTATTAATTAACGTCACGAGCCTGACCCTAACTAGGATGGACCGAGATGAAATTGCCCTCGGATTATTTTATCTCTTGTCAGATTCAATTAATACACAAATAAGCCTAAGGACGAAAGGGAAAAGGATTTTTTTGGCCTTTTCAGGCAGCGCCACCTATATCTAAACGTTTGCATAAACTTTTCCAAAGATAAGCTCATTACCAACCAATCTGTAGAGTGAAAAGCCAAAGGAATTGGTTTATGGGCTTCTAAGTCAGTTTTACAGAATAACGAATTTTTCTACATGTGTATCATCGGGTATAACGAAATCTTGTTATTTACAGAGTACGAATTTGTACATAAAAGTACTCGTGTAGACAGTGTAATGTGAGATCTATGTCCTCATACATACACTGTAAATCAAAATAACTTAAATTAAGATGCCCACTACATAAAAAGATGCATCTATTGCACCACTATTTTATCTTAAAATAATGTGCATTTTTAATAAGCAATTTAATGAAGAGAAGAAATTGGAAAATGATGCAAAGATGCATCATTTCGTGGACAGTTTAAGATGGTTTCATTTGCAGGAAGGTATTAATAGCAGCCCATGGACCATAGGCGATCTAAATACAAGATGGCATATTTGAACAAACCTTAACCATGGCTTTTTAAACACTACTTATTCCCCATGCTTATCCATACAAGTGCCATATCTCTTTCTTTCCACCCAGGCCTGGATTCTGCCCACAAGTATAAGTTGGACTTTAGTTAGTATTCCGTTTGTGCCACCCTGCGATGCTGCCCAGTTTCATTGAAAACGGCCATCAATCGTTCAGCTCGCCAACTTCCGGTAGCCATATCCAAATATACTCGCCTCTGCATCGCATAATGGCATAGCGAATATGGTCCACCCCCATCCCGTTTCCTTCCATCCCTAATATTTTTCCCCTTTTCACACTAAAAATGACGTCGATTCTTCTCGAATTTTATGCAGTCCTGGACAGGCCTATAGAGACCATGCTTTATAGGGTTCCATTTTATATGCGTTTGGCATGCATGGGCCCATATAATCGTGGGTTTGAAGGGGGTTCTTATCGAATATTTATTGATAGTTGAAAAGCTAGCTTTTATATGAAAATGCCCGCAAAACTCTCGACTAAATTTTCACAATTTCAAAGCGACGCATTCAGCCATTGAATCATAACGGAAACGCCATACATCACGTCCTCGCGCAATATCTGGGCTTCGACGTACACGGGATATGGACACTCCATCAGAAATGCATTTCATAAATCGGTTTCAATATGGCCAGCCTGGGATATCGCCACTTTTAAATGGATAATAAATAGTTCACGCAGAAATTCCATTCAGTTTTTAAGCTTTATTGATGCAGTTTAACGGCCACTGGCCAAATTTAAATACAGCAGCAGCAGCAGCCAGAACAACTGTTATACGGTTATTGAGGAAAAAGTGAGTGCGCAGGATGAAAAACTAGATCAATGCATTGGAAATTTGTTAATATGGGTCATTTCACGACTTTTATATTCTTTCTTTAGAATCCACCACTGAGATCAATTTCCGTCAGCATCTTCACAGCTTTTAGAGTCTTTAGGGGGTTCGAAATGGCACTACATCCAATCAGGAAACTTGATTACCAAACTATTAAATAACGAAACTGACATCATAACTTGTGTATAATCAAATTGGGTATAACAGAAAGTGCTATATAATAACGATTTTTGATATGTCTCACATGCACGTGGCATGCTACATATATCTAGAAGACCTCGCCAACCACGGTCATGCTAAGAAATGGGAGCAAATATAAGCCTATTTGCGTTGCCAACAGTCCCTTTTGTTCATGTTTGAAATTGAGGTTGCAGAGGAAGCAAATGACACTTTGTTTTGCCAAAACTGTTGCCATTGGTCGACTGCGCAGATACACGCTTGTAAACATATTTGTAAAACCTTGAAAGTAGAAAGCGCAGAACAACAAAAGCGGATGAGGTTTGCAAGATGTGCATTTAAGTTGCGATTGTGTCTTTTCTTGGTTGAATATCTTCCATATATAGATTTTGAGGAAATCTTCTTAAGAAGGTTCTTACAAAAAAAAACCTCAGCAATATCGGCAGAAAGCTCTTCAAATTTCAATTGAAATTCAGTAGAGCAGAGAAACGGAAGCTGAAAAATCTCTCAAAACACCCTTCTCGCAGACCACATACAGAGATGGCATGATTATGACGTCATAATGCACGTACCACCAAGCCCCTGACATGAAACCCCACAACGTTTTATCCCTAAAAGTACACCTAAAAGTTATGGTCTTAAATGCTGCAGCGTTTCTTTTTGCAACGAGGTATAGTTAAATATGAGCTTGACGTCTTTGCCAAAAGTTTTATTCAAAAAAGTGTATATTAGTGAGATTTATCGGTTTTAGTTCCAATAAATTACATCGTACTAGTATTCATTTTAAAACCAAGTGATTTTAATAATTGCTATGAATTTGTTTGAATAGTTAAAAATTATAATTGAAACATAACCTGCAATAGAGTGAAATGCACATAAACAAAAATGGCATGCAAAGACGTGTAATTTCATCCATGTTTTTTGAAATATCAGTGGAAGAACCATTAAGTTTCAATACCTTATATCAATCATTTCATTTAGAAGTCCTTAAACACAAGTGGAGCCAATTGCCCTTTAAATCCAGTTTTCAGATATCAGGCAAAGTCCATCAATACTTTTAAATTTAAAAAAAAACATTTTGCAATCAACAGACTTTCGGAATGCCTTGTTTTCTTCCTAGCAATTCTTTTCAACTGCTACGGGAAGTGAAGTAGAACACTGAAAAACAGGCCAAAATATACAGCGCCATCCATTTCCTGCTTTTTATAGATATTTTTTGTTTCCAGTTTGTGATGATTGCGTCTACGAAGCCATATCCAAGTGACATTTCTGAAGAACTGTTAGGAGGACAACCTGTTGTCTTCAACTATAACAAAAGCCTCTTAAATTCTTGACCAAGATAAAAGACCCAATGGAGGCTCTCTTTACGAGCAAGGGAAAAAGTTGAACGGAAAAAATGCCAAAATCGGAAATAAACCAATGGCAAGCTGCGCGGATCCCCATTGGGAATGCTGAATGAAAAAAGGCTTCTTTTTATCGCACTTGATGCACCGGACTATATAAACTGACCAACGAGGATTAACATGAATAGTCTATATACACATAGGATATAGGCCTCACAAACGCAGACACTTCAAAACCTTATTTTTTGTATAATACAACATGAAAGTAAAGCCCTTAGAAAAGCTCAGTTTTGCTTGCATTGGCATTTTCTGTATTGTTGAGCATTTATTTAGGTTTTTTTTTTTTCTGCTGCTTCGGTTTGTGTAAAAAAAAGAACTGACAACACATTTGCTTTGCTTTTACATCCAACTATGGCTCTGTCCAAGTACCATTATGGGAAATCTACTTTGTGGATATATCAGCTGTCCATAAAAGAAATACGCTTTCAGTGTTATTGCAGCTTTTCCCCCACCCCTCCCAAAAATAATGGCGTGCAAAACTGATATAAAAACCAACTCAGAAATATGGACTTGCGGAAAATAAAATGCAACATAAGCGATTTGCATTTGTTGTTTTATTCAAAGGAGAAAAAGCAATGGGAATGCAACAAGGAGTGACGGATTCATTCAATCTCAATCTAAGAACATTTGGCATACCCTGTACTCACTGTTGCATACTATATTTCCTTTTGTTCTATAACTTTTAAATCGCCACATCAACAAACGAAAATTCCATAATGCGTTTGAATAAAATTGTTGGATGGTTCAGAACACCCTATACAAGTTTCCTTGACAATTTCAAATTAGCACTTTATATTTTTTTTTCCCTGTGAGATATTGCTTTCCTCCCTTCGATTTCTTCTCTTCAGCTACCATTACATGTTTATTTCTTATTTCTTCTTTTTTTTCCTCCTTCTCGCAATTCCCAATGCGTTTAAGCAAGCAATTGCCACGTAATAATATTCTGCTACTTTGCCAGTCCATTTGGTCAGTCATTATGGACACGAATGGATGACACTTTCAGAATGCCCTGTGCAGCAATGGAAAATTTCTATTGGCCTACCACAGGAGACACTGGTACTTGCAGCCATAGAGATTAAAGGAGGACGAATGGTCGTATCAAGAAACATCCTGTTGCAACAAAGTGTTATTGCCACCTTATTGAATAGCCAGGCTCAACCATGGGCGAAATAAAACTAAATTTGACACAATTGCTTATGACGGAGTATTTTATTCCAACGGCACAGGAATCTTCTCTATACAACCAACGTCCAAGAAACTCTTCACTAATGTCGCATATGCAGAAGCAATAAAGTAGGCCGAAGTACTTTTTTCCCAATTTTTATGTGTTCGTATGCATTCATCTAAAAATCCACTTTCCCCAGCACAACATTTATTTTTGTTGAAAAATGAGAAAAAGAAAAAAAAACTCCTTGCAATGTCAAGGTGGCACAGCTCAACTCTGGAACTTCAAGCAATTCTTGCCATAAAATACATGTTTGTCCCATTTTGCAGACATCTCAGTGAGCTGCTTAGTCAGCTGTTTTAGAGTAATTTAAACAACAGTTTTGTTACATGTAGTATATTTTATACGCCGAGTGAAATATACTAGATAATTTATGTTTTATCATGCGCTCACAATAGCATTTGAAAAAACTGAACGATAAATTAGGTGAATGTACAAAAAATCCATCCAATGAGAACATGACTAAAGCAATTACAAACCATGGACGAGTATAAACTATAGGCCTATCTTTAAAAACATGAAAATAGTGTATATAATATAGAAATAACATTTTAATTTAAAGGTATTTAAACCAGCAATATTTAAATTATAAGACCATTGTAAGAACCTACATTGACATCCTAAAACTTTTTAATTCAAAATGTGAAAAAAAAAATCGTCTTTGAGAGGAAGAGAAACGATTTATTTCACTCATGTATGAAACATTCTCTCTTTATTTTTTGCCACAATTGCAAAGGGGACCATAGTAGGCTATTTATTATACGGGGTCATCATCGCTGACCTATGGCGTTAGTAATGCAATAGTTAATGCGTTTCTTTCTCCTTCCCCCTTCAGCAACAGCAACTGATTGCTCTCCACCAAAAGCAGCACGAAAATAATAAGGCTCTATGGCTGTAATAATTGTGACACGATTGCCTTTTTCCGTTACATATCTTTCTGGATATAGCCTATATGTAATAATATTAGCCACAAGCCGATCAATGAAACGCATGAATGAATGACAAGAATGCAGCGAGAAGAAATTTCAGATATCGTTTGTGCCAAGCGAGGTCACACGTAGAACATCATAGCATATAGCGAGCAACCATCTTAGGCAGGCAATCTCAGGATGAAGGTATTTTAATGTCCCATGTAGCTTTTATAGAAATGTCCAGCTGGAGGCATTTTTTTTTTTAATATGATTAAAAATTCAGAAGATGTAGCGAGCTTAGATGTATAGATTTAAGCGCTTGATGATTTAATCTGGGGGTCAGTCGCATACTAACTAGAATACATTGGGGAGACTATCTACAAGATACCAAACTCAAAGAATCAAACTACAATAAGGATATAGCGTTTAAAGAATTGTAATATTGCAGCATCGACAGCAAAACTAATAAATATCATATTCAATGTTGACTTTTTTAAGATTCTAAAGCAAGACTTACAATTTTTGCTGATTCTTCTCCAGACAACTAGACCAACTCGAGGATTAATTATGTAGAAGAGTCTGTATTTGCAGTACATAATGTTGTCAAACAACGTAGACTTGCAGACATATTACTTAAATGCTTCAAACTTGGTTTACACTAACTTTGTTCAATAGTTCACGTTTGTTTAAATGTCTCTCTTGAAATATTTAGCACTATAGCATCACTCACTTTACTACACGTTAACTTCTGAAAATAAAAATGGTCATTTTGAACTTGCTATTTGTTATTGATAGATTATTTGTCATTGTAATATTATTCACACATTTAAATCGATA
Organism: Xestoiulus laeticollis; assembly: GCA_034698905.1. Lineage (NCBI taxonomy): Eukaryota > Metazoa > Arthropoda > Diplopoda > Julida > Julidae > Xestoiulus > Xestoiulus laeticollis. The sequence goes on along the minus strand of JAQGCC010000092.1, from coordinate 42,727 downwards.
AATAATTTACAACAATTATAAACAATATTCGGAACTCATGCTGTTGATTAACAGCATTGAGCTGAATCCTTTGGCAAAGGATTTTGCCAAACAAAAAAAAAGAAATGGAAATAAAGCACCAAACTATGCTGAAGTTGAACAATTTGATGTCAAATTTGCATAAATTATTTGTTTGCTAAGTTTTTAAAGTTAAACTTGTAGATTAATTGAAAGCCTTTCAAGATACACCATACATGTAAGTGCTTGTTCGAACACGTTGGCTTACAGGGGCCTACATGCATGCCTCTTTGCAAGTTTCAAACACACCTCTAACTTTAAATATACAACGTCCCTAGTACTCGCAAGTATTTACCGATAAATTCCACATGTTTAGAGTTAGTAAAACCTTTTTAAACTACTTTACAAACCAGAAATCGATGAACATTCACATGGGAGAAGTGCCGAACAGAATGAATACAGCGGGTAATTCGCGCCATCTAGTAGTCAACATTGACAACGTGAGTGACTGTCGTATTATTCTTGGTATAACGATGATTCTATTGGATGAATTAAATATTTCAACGTTAAAAAGGTAAGAAAATCGTTTCTTTAATCTATAGCTGACAATTCAGTTGATTCCTACCGGGTTTTAGTTATTATATACATGTACGTTGCGCTTAATAGCAAGGTTGAAGCAGACGGCATTATACAATGTGTCCAAAAAATCTCGCAATTCAGATTTCAATGTTAAATAACTCAACAATATCATAAGCAAAAATAAAAGTTCTTCTAATACATGTAAGTCATAAAACTTAATCAAAGTAGCCTTTTCGGAAGTAAACTACAAATCGTCTGTAACATCTATTCACTTGTATTTTAGTAAACGTCAAAATCGTTCATATAAATGCAGGTCTACATGTACATGCACACCTCAATGCATGTACACAGATATCCAAAAATCTAAGAACAATAAAGAATCTATTGGTTTTATAGGTTCTATCATTCTCTTGACCATAGATTTATTTGTATTGACTGGTTTATAGAATGTATTTTATATGCAGAATATTACTATTATAAATTAAACCAGTTCAAATCAATAGCAAACAATAAGATTTATCTATGATCCTGTATTTTCTACAATAGAAAAAAATGGGCCAAATTACAATAAAATACCATAGAATTTCTCTGTTGTTTTTTTTTTTTTTTTTTTGGACCAGGGGAACACCATGTTTTTTATGCATGCGTGCATAATGATTCATGCATGGTAATATTAACCATGCATGAATCAATGGTAAAAACACAAGTCATTGATTAATTTGAGCAAAGTGGTCGATTAAATTTGATAATAATACAGTAGTTTAATTAGCAAATATACGCAGTTTATATTTAAATAGCTAAAGCACAACCTGAATCAAGATGCTAAAAAATACTAATGGCGTTACACAGGAGGAGGATGCATGTATAAGGGTAGATTTATTTGGCCTCTATGAAATAAGATCCTTCCTCAGAATATGAAAGATACATAGAGAATATAACAACAATAATAATAAATGGGATAGAAACGGGGAAAATCTATTGGAAAAACACCATCCATCTTTGTCAGAACGCACCCTATGGCCCACATATTTTGAAAACTTAATCGCTGGCTAAGCAATCCTGTTTGTTTTGACAGATATTAGACTGAAGCCATGTTTTATTTTGAAATATAGGCCTAGGCCATATGTAAGAAATGTAGGGTTAGGCGGAAGGCATCTATCTTAGCTTCCTCATCCTCAGGTTTATCCCGAGGATTTTCTACCCAAAAAAACCTTACTGTATTATACTTGTTTTACACAAGTTAGTTTAATACAAGAGCAATATAATGGTAACACTATAGTATTATTTTTAATTTTTAAAACTGCAGCAAATAAAGCTGAATTTACCTATATATTATTTTTGGTAAAAACCTATAGATCTACGGAAAAAATGGCTTAAAAACTGCACAAATTTGGTACAAGTTTCTGGGAAGTGAGGAATGACGTCAAAACAAGGAAACATCCTTGGTGAATCTCTCTCTTTTATGTTCTCTATCGGATTATATATTGGGTGGAAATAACTATAGGTGATGATAAACTATCGCGACTGGTGTAGGACTATTTCACTTTTTATTATATTTTTGGACAGCTGCAATTAAGGCTCAGTTCCGCCGGGTGGCCCGGCATTAGGCCCGTTGTCATGGAGACGACGGGAGGATACTCAGCATCCATAATCCAGAAGTGATAAAATTATGAGACGACATTTACGACCTCCGCCGCTCATTGCCCACTAAATTTATTTGCCATTTAGCTTCACGTTTTATAGGGCATTTAAAAAGATCTTTTCTACATGATTCTACTTTGCAAATCCTAGCAGCTAAATGTGAATAAAATGAAGAAATCTTGAAAGCGAGCAGGGTCACAGCCAAAACTCACTCCCCAAAAGACTTATCTTTTATCTGGACGATTTTACGAATAAGCTCAAATGCTTTCTTTCTTTTTTTGTTGAATTCATCAACTAGATGACTGATTTTTCTTTCTCGAAAGATAATAAAATATGCCGTAGAATGGAACAAGTGACACGTTAAGAACATCCAAAAAAAAAGTTGTGAACCAATGATTACATGCAAAATCAATTTTACACTATACAAATTTTAAGTGTGTTGCATTTGCATTTATAATAACATGACGTTATTTAGATGTTTGCAATAAGCTTGATTATACATTGATACTTGCATTTTACCAAATTTCATAAGGGTTTGAGTATTATCTTTTTATGCATCAAATACAATGTGAAATATGAAGCAATAGACAGTATCCAATTTTTTGTCAGGAAAATTGAATGATGCCAATATACTTTTATCGCAATTTCCATACTGTATAGTATTATTTACCTTACTTGATATATAATATGTATATAGTAGCATCATGACTCCCTTTTTATTTTGTTTATTTCTCGATAAAAACTTATCAGAAGCTTCTTCAAACTTCCCCTTTTTAGCTTTTTGACCTGCCATCGAAGTCATCTGGTTGATAGAATGGCATGTGTGTATGTACATACAGTAGAAAAGCAAAGAAAACTAGCTGTAGCTACCTTCGCCTGCCTTCCTCATATACAATCTGTTCAGGAAATGTGAAAGGAAAGTATTTGATCCACTCTATAATGCTCTTTAATCTGATGATGAATAGCCAGTAAACACACGAGTCTTTTGCAGGCCTATATATACAATATACTGTTGATATGCATGCTTATATAGAGAGTTGGTGGAAAGAAGAATGCCTACCAGACTATGCTTATGACAACATTAAATTGGCTTCATCTATCTTTATTCTCGTATATAGTTTTCAAGGACTTTATAGTCGTAAAATTAAACATAGTGCCGTAGTTTAACATAGCGAAATAGCCACTCAAAATAAGGAAATATAGCTATGGATTTTTTGTGTTAATTTCTTTACCTTGTTAAAACATGAGGACGCTTTTGCAATTTATTTGCTAAAATCACCAGTATGGCCTAATCAAGAAAGATTACTCGTTTCTCACAATACAAACGATATAGAGGCTTTCTTAGAATTTAATACTTTTTAAAAGTACATTCTAGGTTAGAGCTTAGTGTGGATTTGGATTGCCCAAATGATAAGGTTTGAGAAAATCCCTGAAAAGAATTTTTCTGTCAACCACTATAGTTGTAATGGTTAAATAAGACGGAATGGCCCATTTACTTATTAAACTCTAGGATTTTCTGTCAAAGTATTTTCCCTTCGGTTGCAGACGAAAAATGGCAACAGTGTACTCTAAAGCTCGATATATCACAATAATTTAGATCATGTTTACAGCGCTCAAATTAACGTTAACTACTTTTGAAAAAGGTTTTAATGGTGCATAGTGTAGCGTAATCGCCCTACTTAAAAGATTGGTACTTGCATGGCATTCATTTTCCCAGTAACGGTTATGGCCTCAATTAATCTCAACGAGATCCAATTAAAAGTATTTTACTTCCAAGAAATGCATAATTAGGCAGAGAGCCCTTTGACCTCCGTCTCAGGGGCTTTTATTAACGATGGTCAAGAGTCATCCAGGGAATAGGGAATAAAGCAGTTTATGATGGGCAATAATCGCATTAAGGAAAGGATATTTGACGAAAATGGACCAAAACAACAGATTTTATCAAACCAGATCAGAGAATCGCTTGATGGCTCGCAGTATCGGGGATTTTGTATTGTAACGAGTGACAACATTGCAGGACATCGTTTCCTTTTGGATTTATGAAGGGTTGCAGCATATTCAGATTTTTAATGTGGAAATAATCTAGGATATTGTTATCTCTTCCCTTTGTTTCCATTGATTTAATATTAGCTTTAGCAAAATTGCTGTTAACATAATTTGGATTAGTATCGTGGTCCTATATTGTGCTATTTAAAGTTTTTATGGCGTCATTTTAAAACATTTGTTAAAGACAATTTTATACATGTTTTTGTAGTAAACGTCTTCCTTTGTTTGACACAAAATAACACATTGTTTTCACAGCGTTTAAAGTTGTATTGTCGAGAACTGAAGGGTGGGTGTCATGCAACAGGTCTTGTTTTGTGATTTTTATCTTCTCTTACAACAAAAAAAGCTCAACAAAAAGCATTTTATGTATTCTTATTATTCCTAAGAAATGCATGAAGATGTTTTTAATTAGTAGATTCTGTTATAAGAACGAGGAAGCTTTTTTAGGAAACTCGATCGTATATAGAATCGCAGTCTATATTCGAGTTTTACATTTACATTTTTTTTTCTTCAATGAATAGTTCTTGCCTTAGTGTGGATAAAAAACCTTAAAAGATCCGGCTTCCAGACGCACTATTTTTTCTCTAGATTTATCCATGGATTTTTTTTGTTTGTTATTCAAGTGGAATTTCCCTGTGCCCCTCGCTGCTGCTTACGCATTTCTTTTCACAAGCAACAATTTCAATTAATAATGCATTACCTCTCTGCTGCAGTTATAGTAACAGCCATTTGTTTAATGGTATTCACGTTCATCAAACAAAGCCCTTGGAAAATCCATGCCAGTATATTGCGAGTTAATCTGGCCAGTCATAAAGGCGTCATTACTGACAGTCAAACGATAAACATGGGCATAAATTCAATCTAATGCATTGCTAGGATAGAGAGAAACTGGGGAACATCTTTATCCCTATCATATATATAATGTCGCATGATGCCAACATTTTGCAAATCGTTTTACATTTGAGCAAGAGAAATTATCGCCTTCAAGTAATTAGCATGAAAGTAATTTGATATAATGCACAAAATATACAAGTGATATAGTCTAACACTAGATACAATGCAATGGGTCATCTCCTCTTTCAATAATGGCAAAGACAAATGGTATTATTTTGTTGCTTGAAAAGGTTTTCAGAAATCTAAAACATGATGGAATTGACAAGCACTGCAAAGTGTACAAATATTGCAATGGAGATAGTTTAAAACGAAAAAAATATACAGACTAATTGCAGGGACTGTGCAACTTCCATCTTCAAGCTATCTGCCCCAAAACTGTAAAATTGAGAGATTTCGAGTGCGTATAACTAAGGCCCTTGCATATACACAGAGGAGGATGTTTTTCATCATTACAACAAGATCTGCGTTATATCTAAAAGAATTGGCTGGAAATGAACTAGGGCTCAGCTAGGCGATGGAATCAGTCAACCACAATTTCCGACCCTGTTAGAAACGGAAGGAAAGAAAAATCCGGAAAAGCAATGACTATATATACAGCCTGTGAGCTTAGCATGGTGAAAGGCCATTATTGTACAATCGACGTCAAAAATTACGAGATAGCGAAATGGGAGGATCGTGAATTTCAATGAGAAAAAACGCGATGCATTAAGCGATTCCTGGCTAATACCAATCTCAGCCTAGATATACAGGGTGAAATACAATTTAAAGCCAGTCCATTATTTTATAACTGTTAAAGCTGTGGAATTAAATAGAAAGTCACGTGTGCTCTAGCCAATGATTTTGTAAAATTTTACCCGTGCTGCAGTACAGATCATTTTTCATGTATTGTGGGACAGCTTATTTCACTTAAGTAAGTTCTGTATATATTATTTTACAGGTAGTAATATGACGTTTAAATTCATTGTTAAGGTTGTATTGTTTTAGAAGTATTTATTTGAAATCTTCATAATGTTTCTCTCGTAAAAATGATTGTAGGTACAATTTAACAAAGTTATTGAATAGAGCACACATAACTTCACATTTAACCCCACAAGCAGAATATTAATTCATAACTTAGCAGTTACGAAAACAAATGGGATGGCTCTGAATTTTGTTCCACCCTGTAAGCGGTGCACAAAGTAAAGCAGCATTAAACCAAGAGTACGTGGTCATTCCAGTAATTTCAAATTTTTTAGTTGCTGTATATATATCAAAATAATGTATGGGTCTTTGAAAATAGGAGCACATTTTTGGACTAGCATAGACCCTATGTCCCATATACGTGTTTGTATGAAGCTGGTTGGCCATTCGAGCTTAAACTTTGGTGTAGAATTATCCTCGCTTTATTATCATTCATATATTCATCATTCAAAATAGGTTTTTTTGCCCATACTTCATCTTTACAAATATAAAATATATTAAAAGCCTACAGGGACACAAATTGTTAGAAAGGCGTAAAAAAATGCTTATTTGCAAGTAAAATTAAAATGGATTTTCCACTATCTATTGGCATCGAGTTTTTTTTTTTGTTTATTAAAACTGCACAGCTAAAGATTCGCATTTTATCTTCCCATTTTAGTGGTCGTATAAAAAGAAAGCGAGCTAAATATAATAGATTTTAGTATGAGAAAAAAGCCATTTGATGGGCCAACATTATCAGGGATGACAGGCAGAAGGTTCTCTAGCCTGTCAAGGATCATTTAATTCTAGTGTTGCTCAGCATAAATTGATTTATGAACGAGGTGTGATAATAGCACTGCCATCAACGAGCACCAGAACGGAAATGGGCTCAATGATATCAATTGATCGTGATTGGTTAATTTCGAGATAGAAATGATCACTCACTGGGAAATAATGGAAAGAAACAAAACATCGTCTTCCAAGATAGAAAATTAAACCTGAAATAAAATAGATTTTGACAAATATTACAAGGGTGAACTGGACAAAATTGGATGCATTTTCAGTAAGAATTATTTTAAAAACATTAAAGCAAAATGTGAATAGACTTGCACTTAAATATTGAAAAATCAATGCAATTCCCAAAATGCTCTTTTGAATTCAAAGCTCCTTTATTGCAGTTTACCTCTAATGGCATCAATTAAATAAAGGCAATTTCATTAAATTGCTAATTTCGTCTTCAAATTTCATCGGATAAAATAACGTTATGAAGAGAATTTGAATATTAATAGTCAAATTTTTATGTTTGTGTTCTTTGCGTTCTTTCCATACGATTGGGAAAGTCGATAGTTTCATCAATTATTAAAGAAAATTTCTTGAGGTTACAATAATTGTTTTGCGTAAGAAAATTCAATTATAACTGATAATACAATTAATGAAGACTTTTCCTCGCCTCTAGACATCTATTTTGTCTTTTATTGAATGCAAAGGTCTTGATTAAAGCGGTGAAAATCTGGTAAAAATATCTTTCTCTCGCAAATAACCGCTCTGTAGCTTACATCTCCTAATTGGGCTTTTAAAATGTAATTCTAGTAGAATGGTATAGGAAAAGGGGTTGATATCAAATTGATTGCGCAATATGTTCGCTATATCAGCTTTCTTATCAAAATGAAATTTTAATCTGCTCTTTTTACACTAATGGAAAATCAATAGTAAAAAAGCGAATATTGCTGCAACCAGCACGAAAATTTATAATAATATTGTATAATGGATCAATTTATATATAAGAAATTAACTGAGATATACATGTACCATGCTGTCTCGCCGAAAAGTACAACTAGTGCATCTATTAATCACCATGGTAATCCTTTATGGCCACAGGGTCTTTCACACAATGTTTGCAGACCTGCTTTTATGGGAATCAAAAGATGTTCTAAGGCAGAATAGTTAAACGAAAAAAAATCTTGGAAGTAATGCATATCTAGCTTATATCTCATGAATATTAATCATATCAAAAGCATCGGAAATGAATTTCCATTACACTGGTTTTAAACTTATGTGGAGAGAACTACAAGTATGATGGAAAGACCTAGCTTTAGAGAAAATATAGTCATTGTTAAGGTTGAGAATGGACGCCATATTAACTACACTTGATGTATATTTTATCATCTAACAAAAGTTAAGTTAAACAAAAGCTATAAGGCTATTTATAATGAAATCAAAGCTCTAGCCCAGACGCTGAAATTTGTAACAAAGTGAACTAGTGTTGAGTTCGTAAAATACCTAATTAACAGGGTTTAACACGTAAATTACTCAAATAAATGATGGTGCGTGCGTGCTTTTAGCCTCTGCACAAGGGCCGAAATAGAATGAAAAAGGATATTTTGATAACTTCACGCATCACATGGCGTGCAAAGGGAGTGGTTTACTCCACCTTATATATTTAAGCCGAATATGGACCACGCCTGGAAATGTACCAATAATATTTGCTCAAAAACTTTTCTTCCTAGGTGCAAAAATTAAACTGAAATTTAATTAACGTTAGCATAAAAAATATAAATAGCAAGTACAACGGTAAAAAATTGGTCCCTAAGGTCCTATACTTAATATAAACATTGCAATGCAAATATAGGAAATGAAGACTCCAAATAAAAATCATTAAGGACTAATTTTTTAATTTGTATAAAGGTCTTCCGCTCCACAAATGAGTTTTGGAATAATGTCTAGATTAATTAGGACTAAATTAAGTGTTGGTTTTTTTTAAATGGGAATGTGTTATGTCAAACCATTGTTTCTGGGCAACTCGATGAACTCATTTCCTCTCGTTGGCCATTTTCCTAATTAACACTAACATGGAGTAGTTTTCTAGCAAATTCAAAGGGCTTTTCCATGCCTACCAGCATAAATATTGCCTTTAAATAAACTCTTAATTTCTGTGTTTCTTGGTGCAGTTGTGATCTATTTGGGGGCTGATTCTATCAACATTTTCATTTCAACTGGCCATTAACTTAAACCCGGACAACGGGCATTGCGTCTTTCTACAATTAATGCCTTCAGATATTGTCTTATACTGTCATTTACGGCAGTGCATTAAGTTAAACTGCATTTCCTGACTCATTTAATAATTAATCATTTGTTTGTCATGAGTTACGAGTAAGGGAGTGCAGCATATTAGCAGAATTAGACGTAAAATTTCGTGGAGAAATAGACCAATTTGGAATAAGCACTGGTTTTTATTTATTACCCTGTTTTGCTGCAGCAATAATAAAAATAATAATGCTAAAACAGTGTCTGTTTATATATGGACGTTCCATGGGGAGCAGTGGTGAACACGCTGTCATGTTCTAAGAAATGGACGAAGCGAAAATAAAGGACTCTGGGATAAGGAAACCCAAGTGATGTGGATCATAATATCTAGGCCAAACTTAAGCCAGGTTAAGTCAATTAGAAGGACAACGTCCATTTTGGGTGTTTTGGCTTACTTCCACTGACAATGATTGATGCGCAAAATAGATCCGATATTGTCAGGATGGAAAGCTACGTTGATAGTTACTTCTTTCGTGTACAGGTTTGTTGATATCGGAAAAATTTTACGCAAAAAATAGTAGAGATATCAATAATTTTGTTTGCCCTACAATTTTCTCTAAAGAAAATATGATAATGGAAAACTACTCATTGTGTGGTGCATAAGCATATTAGCATACCAAGTAATAGGATTATGCATTGTCTTGTATGCAATACATGCTCTCATTCAGGGTTGCTAAGTATTCCTAATATTCAACAATTGATTTTAGTACCACAATGAGAAAATAAATGTTTTCTAGTCCATTTTTAAAACGCAATGGCCTTCACTAATGGTAAAGACATTTGTTTATTACATTTAGGTTGTTGGCCCTAAGTATTTCTTCAATTGAGGAAAAAAAATATAACCTGTATTTGTACGGATTTTATGTACAAATTGCCATGTTTTTTCCAAAAATTTCTTTTATTTATCTAGCTTTTCTCTTCCCCTGCAACTGCCTTGGATATAGCATGGTTATAGTGTAATAAATGGCTCCTTCGTTCACATTTCCTAGTATTGCAATGTGATATTTCGCCATATCTCTCTATATGTAATTTGCTTTTCAATTGTTACTTTCAAACCTATAAAAGTTGCCCTGTCGTATTGCGCACAGCGCGCATATGATGATTTTTCCCTATTGTTTTATTACGACTTTTTTATCGTGCTTTTTTTTACTTACCCACAAACCATGCCATGTGAATCGTCTTAATAGAAGAAAGTGCTAAACGTATATGGTTCTGTTTTGAAAACCTATATATGGTACAAAGTAGCACTTGCCCAATCTGTTTAATACTTTTTAGTTTCCATTTTCCCATTGCTAATGAGATTTTTGCGAGTTTATATGTCAAACGTATGAAAATAAGTTTGTATTTTTATAAGAGCTAAAATACAAACATCTGTTAGTCTGGTTGGAATAAAGGGGATCTATACTATTAAACTAAAATGTCTATGTTCGTACAGAATAACCCATTAATACTAAAAAACAAGTCTAAGCAATTTTACCTAAAAGATGTTTCTCTTAGTTTGCCATATTGCTGGAGGCTCTAACAGCATTCAGATTTTCATGTTTAATCTTACACAAACCTTCACACATTATGCTTTCATAATCCGATTTACCAAACGTTTTTTTTAAGGATAAAAAAATAACTGAATTTGTTTTTATTTTCTGCATACATGTTACTCTCAGTTCAATGAATCCAAAATGCCTTGGAAGCCATGTTTTTCCACATTTTGCAGTTTCAGATTTAACCCATTTACACCGTGAAGTTCAAATTCTATTACATTTTATATGTTTATTTATGTTTTAATTAAAGATTGCGTTTACTCGCCAACTTATCTTATTTTTATTACTACACCTTTTTTACTTTCCTTTGTAAGCTTATTCTCAACGTAAGAGAGAAAAAAATGAAATTAAGCATTTAAGCCGATTATAGTTACGGTAATTAAATTAAGGAGAAATACAAATAAGCAATCGTTTCAGAAATTCAAGCGTTTGTGAGTATTGCAAGAATATCATCAGGAATTAATAAATGCAGCCTAGAAATAATTACAATTTACAGCGGTTATTTAAACTTTACTAATATCAGTTTTAAAATAACCAAAGAATTGATGAAGCAGAAGATGACTAAACATCACGTGTTTAAATTTAAGATAAAAGTATGCTTCAGTATGAAATCGTGTCTAACCCTCAGTATTACAGATTTAAGTAAGTTTAGTAACATAACTTGTGCTGACACATCATTGTTTAAAACTTCTTGTAGCACAATAGTTATACGTTATAAATCGTCTCCTTTGCATCAGCAATCATAAAACCACAACAATATATGTATGCACTCCGACTTTGCTTTCAGTTAATAGGGTCTTTATGAGGAATTACAGGCTCGTGGCTATTGCAAATGAATGCCATTTGAGAAAGATCTAGGAGGCTCCGATTTGCCTCTAAACGATGTGCCTCTCGTTATGCTGTTCAGTGCAGGGGCATTAAAACATTGCATGGCCTATTTCTTTGATGGCATTTGACGGTCAATAAATCCTATCTATTTCCCGGGAGATTGTTTGCCATTTTCTCATTATAATTTGAATCATTTGATTTGGCCTTCCAACCTACGCTGAATTGTGGCAATAAAATTGTTCATGTTCGCTCAATATTCAAATGATGTCCAGCCCATTGTTCAATGGAAAGCTAATAATACTGTTCAATCTTTAGCAATATTTGGCCACTGCAATTCCAACTAAATAGCTAAAAGGCAATTCACTAAATTATACTTCATACAAATGTGGTCGTTAATTTGTTATCGTGTTTTATATAAACATGCACCTCTACAGAATAAAAAAATCAATTAGTGAAGGGTCTGGTTTAGCACATTTTATGTTATTTAATAGAGAAGATGGTTGGTATTCCTTTAGAATGTATATGACCATTTAAAAAAAAATTCAAAAGGAAAACGTCAATAACTTTGTTCAGAAGGAAAACCCCTGTAAATGTCAATAACTTTGTTCAATAAGTATTGATTCAATGCAATTCTCTCAGGATCGCCAAGCCAGAAGGGGTTAAACGACAGCCTAGTATATATTTGCCAATAACTGACAGAAATCGGCAAAAATTTCAAAACGGGACAAAGCTAGAAATGAATCCGTTGGCTTTATTTATAAGTAAGAACGAAGAATTGACTTTGAAATAAAATGCCTCGTAAAAAGCAGCATTGCAAATAAGCTGCGTTTATGAGCAAAACCCAGATTACAGAGCAGAAATAAAAATATTATATAGAGAAAATAAAAGCCAAACTATAAACATTTTCTTATTTTTTTTATATACAATATGAATGAGTGCATTCATAGAGACAAAAGGAAACGTGGGTTTCTCCGCCAGATATGCCGTAATTCCCAACTGGATTCTCAACAGATAACATAAATTAACTTTTATTTCATCTTCTATTCCCATATGCTTCATAATATAGCTGAGCTAAATGCAAAAAGTGGCTGCAATGACGTCATAATTGGCTGCAATTTAAAATCTGCAGAATGAGCAAAAAATCTTAACCATTTTAATTCGTATGTGGAGCAAGGCCAAACGACGCTTTTGTATAATAAAAAATAGTCATTCTTCTTTAACGAAATTTGGAAAATGGCGAAAAAATAGAAAAAAAAATAACAAGAAATCGTTTCTTAAGACCTCCAAGTGCCTGTTGCACACATTTCAGGTTGCATTTACTATCATTCAAGAAGCAGCTCTGTAAAAGTATTTGTAAAAGTGAATTACGTGTATCATCATTGCAGTTAAAATGGTTAAGCTTGGTACTGTAAACGTATTGTAATAATACGTTTTTCCAAATTAATTACCATGCATGCAAAGAAGGTATACAAATTAATTTAAAGCAATGCATTCTGTAAATGTATTGCAATAATACGTTTTTCCAAATTGATTTCCATGTATGCAAAGAAGGTAGATCTATACAAATTAATTTAAAACACTGCATTTGTAATCATGTGGAATATCATAATTAAGAACTGTCCCAACTGCAACAAACCTCATATTCAAGATGGCCGCCAGGTGCAATGTCTCAGACTTGTTGGTTCTGGAGAAAAATAGAGTCGAATGATCTCACCAATGTTGTCGTTTTTTTGCTCGATTTTCGTTACTGATTTTTGTTTTGCATCCTTTCGCTCGGTGTAAAACCCAAGTTGGGGATTACTTATTGGTGTGTCTGCTGTGCCCCCATGTGGCCATGTATCCCTATTAAATGATCCCCATACTCAACAATTTCTCATCTCTCTCGTTTGTTTTCTGCTTTCAAGAAGTGCAACCCTCAGTATATTATAGTGAAGGAGCATTAAAGGATTAACGGTGTAATGGCCACCATAAATTCACGATTTCCTACTTTTGCACTGCTGCACCAATGGACTGAGATAAACTGCATGGAGCCAATAGTAATTAGCGCCCCTGTCACAAACGAGGATTTGCTCATGTTTCACTCGCGGTGCACTGGATGGCCCTCCCTCTTATCTGCACTCCAACATAACAACCCCCACTCCCCCCTGTATATTAACGATAATCCCTAATTATGAAAACCGGGAATCTTTATTGCCGTACTTTCAAATATTTATATTTTCACCTTATGAACTTTTGCAATGCCCTCCGAATGTAACGGGTCAGATCGACCAATCCCCATTGGTGTGAAAGGCGATGGACCTTACCAATGAAACTAAGCAAAACTTTCAAAGGGAAATTGCCTGGAAACGAAAAGCATATGCTCGGAGCATATTGTTTAATTTAAGATGCTATTGTTATAAGATGAGGTTACAAGTAGACGTACACTGCTCGTGGCAAAAATACGTGCATTGTTTAGTTATTAAAAGTTCATCCTGCTAGATAAGAAAAGTTGTTTTGCGTTTTCCTTTATGATAGTTTTAATATTTTTTCGTGGTGTTAGTTTATAGTCTATCATGTTGCTCAGTCAGAGATTTTTAGTATTTGGAGATATTCTCTTCTATTCTGATATTCCCCACATATGGCAAAATCTAAATTATTAACGAGTGCATTTCTAAGGCAAGAATTGCGAGTCAAATTAACTTGTTTGACTCGATTATTTAAAGCTGCTTTTCTATGCAGAAGCCTCACCAAAATTGCAATCAGAAAACTGCTTATTTTTTGGAGTTTGAGGCTTGCCCAAAGTTCAAGGGGAAAAAATCCGTAATGCGCAAACAGTAATTTGTGCCATCTAAATATTTCCGTCACGTAAACTAAATAAGGCATGATTTTATTACCTAGTTCCCTTCCCCTTAATTGCAGCTTGGAAATCCGTGCACTTTTACACAGAGCTTCGAACATGCGCCCGACTCTACTTAAGATCCAAAAATATTTAATATTAGCAAATTTTCAACCATTTTCCCTTTGAGCTGCATTTTTAATATTGCTTAATTGCCGCGTTTTTATCGAATTTTTTGCCCAATTTGCGAGATCCAATTTTAAGCTCAAATCGCTTTTTACGGCAAGCAAATTCTCGAAGAAATTATCTTATTGAATCCATTAGAATAATGGCAGAAATATTTCTATTATAATCCAATTAGGCTGGCGTTTTTCATTAAAACCCTATCGTTGGTGGCTCTGGTAATATATCAGAGTTGCTTTCATAGATTTCTGCCAATTTCTCTTTGCCAGCAAAAGATAAGGCTCCTATGAAACAATACATCCATCGTCAATTTCATCCCCGACGAATTGTTTCTCCTATCTTACATCTAACGCGCCTGTTTGTATATTTATATCTCTTAACCTTTTTGGCATTTTATTAATTTCATAATGTGGATGAGCAGCCTTTAATATTACTTCTCAATCTGGCTCCGGGAAATTATTTTCAAATTAGCCCAAGCTGATGACACTGGCGACATGTGACGCGTCTCTGCACTTAAATTGGAGGAGAAAAAACGCCTTTTGCTTGGCAAAATTAATAGGGAGTCTAAGCTCCGTTATAGAATGTAATACAGAATTTGTTTAAAAAATGGTACTTTCAAAGTTTCTTAATGGTAGAATTTATTTTTAAAAAAATGCAAATCATACCTCTTAATGGCTTTGATCTAGTTATGGATAATGCCTTGGAAGGCGTTAATAAAGCTTTTTTGGTTAAATTTATCACCCTGGCGTTAATAAAGCTTTTTTGGTTAAATGTATCACCCTGTTAAAATACATTTAAATTAAATTTATGCTCTTTTCCATAAGTAGGCAATCACTGATTACATTAATGCTATGCGGGATTGCCTGCTTGTTAATGACCCTTTTTTAAATTACTGCTAGTTGTACGTATTCAAACACTAATACACTAACGTACACTTGGCTGGTTTTAAATATATGACATATACTTATCGGTTTTGTTGTTTTAGATCAGTTTCTATGCCATTCTCAAATAGTTTATGGCGTGCTAGACTTATTGAACACCCTGTATATATAATGATTTTCCGTGTCGTTATTTTCACATGAAAATAATAGTTAGTGGTCATCTCAAGAGCGATGTTGGGCAGGCCTAATGTACGTGTGGACAATAAACATTTTGACTGTTTCTTTGTCCATTCGGGAATTTGCTTTTTTATTGTTTTCCTGATAAAATAATGCTCTCTTCAGATTAAATGGCACAGTGGCAAGTGGTGCTAGTCATTATTTTCAGTTGTTCAATTGCAGAGGCCCCCTATTCTGCTTCATGCCTGCCCATTGGTCAGTTTTTATATGGTCATTGTATTTACACGGAACTGGCACGGAATGATTCCTATTAACAACAACCATGCCATTATTGGATATGATGTCACTTGTGGAGCATTTTCTTTTTGCAGGGCCTCATATAAAGGCCCATTTTAAGGGAGATTAAAAGACAGCCTGTCACTTTCAAACAAAAGACATGTTAGTGCTTCTGGACATGATGGCAACGAAATATGAGAGAGATTTATATCGTTTATCTATTGCTCAGAATGGCTTTGAGGAAAGATTTCGAGGAAAATAATCCCACTCTCGAGTTTGTATTAAAGAGAGCCATTGTCTTCAATCTAGAAGGTTTTTTTTGGGAAGAATTCGTTGTTTATGTTGAGAAATTATGGAGGTCATGTTGTTATGGATTAGAACATGAACCTACTTATGTCATTAAAATTTTAATTTTTGATAACCAGGACCTTCTTCCCTGGAGTTGGGAATCAAATTTCTGGTAGAAATCCTTCGTGAATATACATGTACATTGCATGAAAGCTGATGTCTGGCTTCAGGTTGATGTCCTCTTTTTCTGTCAAAATCTAATGTCACCAGCTCAGTGTCGTGGCAAGCAGGTTGCGAAATGTAATTAATCTCTGCTATTGAATTTTTTGGTAATTAAAGGTATGATCGATATGAGTTTTTCGTCATAATTAATTGGGTTTAACAGTAGCCCGCATCAATTAACTCGCATCTAATCTTTCTTGTCATTGCTTTTTATCAACTCACAACTAATTAAATTTTTTTTTACTAAAAATGGCACGCGAGATACTTTGAAATTAAAAAATTCTGGTAAACAAATCAATATTGGCCCATTAAGTTTTAATTTGGAAACTTTTTTTTATCTCCCTTCTAATTTCACCCTTGAGATTTTGCCCCATCAAATATCCAACAAAAAGTAATGCTCAACACTAAACTTCCCTTTGCTAAAACAATTACAAATCAATACGAGTTAAAAGTATAACATTAGTGTTGTAGTTTCTTGATGTTTTGGGACTAAGACACCTACATTCCAAATTTGTTCTCTTGAACACAATCAATGGTGGTGCTCAACCGCATAATATATTAGCTACATATATACAATTGTCTCTCCTGGTGGTACATACAAGCAACATCAGACGAAATATGCTGTCTTAAGACTGAGAAGAAGAAAGCAACAGATCCCAATTTTCCTGTTGCTAAATCTGAATCCTTGTGTGGTAGTCCACGTAGGCCTATTAGGCGAAAAATCAATACTTAGTCTAGCATTGGCGAAGATTTCAGTAAAAATAAACAAGAAAAAAACTAGAATTTGTTTAATGAGCAGATTCTAAATTTGTTGTTTTTACAAAAAAAACGAAACTGAAGTTACTTTTATTTACAATTAATGGTACGTAGTATCACGTACTGGTTCACTAAATTGAATTATATTTAAGTTGTTAGAATTTCAAAAATTTGCAAAAAGGAAACAATGTCTAATAATTTTAAGACATTTAAATGCATTATAATTTCACCTGCTTATATATCTGTTCACGTTCTATTACATTCACATCTCGAAATCCATAATTAACTTTCAGCAAATTCATACATTGTCCATTTATTACTGTAGTACCGATAAAACAAAGTATGATAAAACTAAAATGCAGACGTACATTTAAATCTGTTTACAGAATTATAGAATTCGACTTGCATAATAAACATATGCAAATAAACATATATTACAAGAGATGAAAATGCATGTTTTAATGTACGAAATAAATTGCATGCATTTATGAAATAAAAATTTTAAAATAATTTAGCAAATTAGTTACCCTTATATGAGGAAAAAGATATTGAAATATGGAATAGTGTGGCTTTAAAAAGGGGAAATGAACTAATGTAAGCCTAGCAATTGCTGAAATAAATCCCACGCATAATGCTATGTTTGTTTTAAAAAAAATCTTCTTTCACATGTGAGCAAATGTTGAGTTGGATATGTCTTAAAACACAGCAAATGTTCTGGTTCCGTTGATCTTAGAGAAACAGCCCCTAGTTCATCTTTTTCCATTGCTTTATTACATTATATGCAGCGAGTTGAATGAGGGAAAGTTAATGGGAGTCTCTATAAATACTGCAACCGTTAATACAAGTCATTTAAATGCGGAAAAAATAGCTCTTAATCCGAGCTGCCTATAACTTTTTACCATAAATGAGTCGAAAACCGTATATATGTAATGTGGCTAAATCCACAGTGCTGAGTCTATATCTTCTAATAGACGTGCAGAGGGATATTTTGTGGCAATTGCAAATGGGGGAGAAAAAGGAGGGGGTGGAATCGGGGGACACACTGTTGCGTAAGCCTACAATCTATGAAGTTCAGTAAGTCTATCATTACATTATGACGACCATTAAAGTAGTTTAGAGAGAGAAAATAAGCATAAATTTCCTCCCGGATATATTTTTCAGCTTATTCTTTATGCGCCCAAGGATTTAAAAACAGCAATTGAGCGCGTAATGGCTGTAACAGTTTTTAAATCCACGAATCAGATTTAAAATTAAGCTTTTTCCACGCAACTTTTATTGCTACACTGAACAATTAGAAAGATGGCTTGGAAATTGGGCTGGCTTTTTTTTTAATTGAAGCGGGAACATGTGGGAGGTATATTACCAGTATAAGTAGGTCTATAACTAACACGATGGGATTCATCATCTCATCTTTGCCAAATGCATGGGCACCCCTGCCTGAGCTTATTTCCTTATTAAGCAGGCCTAGCTCTGTTTTTTGACACTTTTCAACAGACAAACATGTAATAGATTGTAAATTATTCAATGCTAAATCCTGCCCTTAAATCTGTATTTTTTCAATTTTTAAATATGAAAAGAATATTCAAATGTTAAGCATATACTGTCTTTTATTCAAGGAGATGTCTTAATTTTTTCAGAAATTTCGTTCAGAAAATTATGGATTTGACAAAAATACGGAATTTGTGCCTTGGTTTCACTGGAATGAGGTTTGGCTATGCATACAGAATGAGTTTTATAAAAATAAATTTTATGGTGATTTTCCATAAAACGTCCGGAATACTTCAACCCCTACTTTCCCCTCGTTCGAAATCTGCCAACCCACCCCCACCTCACGACCGGACGTCCTTTGTGGATGGGACCTGATGTTACAGTACGAGCTATTTCTTTCTCGTTGAAGACTATAATAAAAACGCAGCCTCAATTATATTGGTCGAAAATTGGTGCGCGAATGTCCACGAATAGAGGGGGGAGGTCAAATTAAACAGGAGAAATGGCCCTGACAGAATTTTTTCTGCAAGCAGCGGTGGTCAATTTCTTGCGCGTCTGGTCAGACTGTAAGTAAGATAGCCAATATTAAAAGCTTTGGAAATGAGAGAAGGCTAGCCAACAGAAGGTCAGTAAGTGGCTAACTGAGCACTCGCTTGACTAGCATCTTATTTTTACGCTTCTCAAACACTATCACATGTTATGAAGCTAAAAAGGGCGAAGACAATTACGGGAGGCAGCAGTAAATGCGTGCTCTAAAACCTTCGCTGACCATCACTCGGCCATGGACATTGGCTGGAATTGTAGCTAAATTGTGGCTGATGGCACTACAATCAAATCTTCTGAGCAGAAAACTATCTCGCAATTATGATCATTGCAGGAGAAAAGTTTTCCACGCATACACATCCATCCATTGTGTACACTAAATTGGCGTTCGGCAATTTCACTCAACAATTTGGACACAATGCGGCATTTTGCTGCCTTAACTCTCCAACGTCTCGTGTACTTTACTTTCTAGGCCCACTGACCAATCCGAAAGAAGCAAATTGACTAGAAGACGATTCGGTTAATTGTTAACCGATAAAATTACGAGCTTTCAAAGCTGGGGAAGAATCCTGGGGAATAGGCGCTCTGGGGACCCACTTCAACGGCATAATTTAGCACAATTTCTATACGCAACCTTTTAAAACATCTGATGAAATATTTAAAAATGGGATGTTGGATCGCGATAATATCACGTAATATACAGTTAAAATTAAAAAATGGTAATTTAAAAATATTCTGCCCCTGTAATTGGGCAATCACTGATTGCATCTCTGCTATGAGGAAATGCCTGCCTATTCCTTCAGCCCATATCAATATACATGTATTGCACTAAATTTGCTTCAGGTTTTCCATATGCGTAAACAAAGCCCTCATTCGTCTTCCCCATTTAATTTACCCTAGAAAACATTTTGATAAATGAAGACCAGCCTCTGCTTTTATTTCGTATTTGTGCATATTTTTAATTTATTGGCGGCCCATGTTTTTGTATAATTTTCTCTCGTGCGAAAGAATAACTAATGCGATATTATAATATATGCAATATTTGAAAATTTCTTTTCAGGAAATGAACATTTAATATGACACGTTGTAAGTCTTAATGACTAAAAAGCTTTGAAATCTAGGACCGAATCCATTAGGAAATTCGTTTTCAAAATATGTACAGCAAGAAGGGAAAAAAAATGCCTTCTTGTTGCACTCATTTCAGCATAATTTCTTGTAGGAGTTATGTGTGCACGGTGCCTAAATGGAAAACCAATATATCATGTTTACAATTTTCGTGCCACCAACGTTTTAATCGAAGCAAGCAAAAGTTTTTTAAATCTTCTCGTATATTTAACATTCCCCACTTGCCAAGCGAGAGAAATACTTTCCCATCTTTTCCAATGATAAATTGTATTATGGTAAGAAGAATTAAAGAGGCGTGTAAATAATCTGATGAAATACTAAGATTGCGTGTATATCAAAATGTTTCGCTCGCTGACGAATATTTAGGAAGCAATCTTTGAACGTTGGTAAGATAATTGCACGAATTACTTTTGCTATCATGTACCATGAGAATGAAACGAAGAAATCTTGAAAAACCAAAGGTTGATTTAGATGCAGTGCTTGAGATTTAGTAGTTGAATTAGGTTTCACGTAAATGATAGCAAATAATCTTAGTACTACTAAAATTCACAGGCAATTATCTGGTGTTTATGGATTATTTGTTGAGTGGCAGTAAGTCCACGGTGATGACATCTGTATCGATGACTAAAGTGATTTAAAAACCATAATTTCAAAGCATCACAGTTGCTTATGGAATTTCTCGTTGCTGCAACATTATGATAACAACTATTTAAAAAATCTGTGCTTCAATCAATGTACATAAGCAAAAACGTCACTTGCGGGGTATTTTTTATAAGGGAAAAGGGAATGTCACGGTATCAAAAATGTATCTGGCAATGATGACTGTGTAGATTTTTGGGTGTATTACAATATTTCTAACTTGTATTAAATAGAACTAACGATGAAACGGACCATATTTTAAAAATACACATCGAAATATATAGAAACTGGATTGGTTTATATTGTTTTCTGGTATGTATTGAATCTTTGGCTCCATAACAATGAGTTACACGTTCTGACTAGTGTCACGTTTTTATATGGTTGTGAATCGCAAGTTATAACTAGATTTAGATTGAGCCAAATCTACGCCATATGCTTGTTTTTAAAAAATGAAACAGCGAATTAGTGATGAAATATTATAATTGGATAATTCCAAGCAGTTTTTAACATAATTTAGAGAGTGTTGTCAATAGCTACAAATAATAACCTTATAGTTCAGTCATCGCTGTAGGGCTATCGCATGAAATTCGGTTTGAATTACTGCACGTTAGCTTAATTGAATTCCCTCAGATATAAATCTCATTTATCCCCATGCGCATTTTCATCAAGAGCACTAATGGCTTTCAATGTTAAAAACATTAAGCTTACAAATTTCCTCCGTCTAAAAATGAATGCACCTGACGCTGAAATTAACTGCTTTCAGGCACATTACCAGATTTACATGAACATTCTTCCTATAGACTAAAGTTAGGAGAGAAAAAACTTTAGAAAAAAACAAACTTTCATTGGCCAGGTGAACAACATCTGAACAACAGTCAGCCATTTTAGCCCATTTTTTCCCAATTCCCTCGAAACATTAAGTTGATTTGCAGTTGGCACGAACATTCCATTAGATTAACTTTTTGAAGGTAAGCCTAAAGTGATAAAAAAAGCCCTCCATGTTAATGCGGTTGCCTTAATGATTGAGTGCTATTGGGATGATCAGCTTGGCCATTGCATGGATTTGCTCTTGTTGATTTTGGCACGAAAAAGTCAGTGAATTTGCCTCCCTTATTGACTAATGACCCATGAGGTCATCAATGAGAGAGTAAGGCTGGCTTTTAGCCATTTTTTTGCCTTTTTCTCCCCATCTTTCCTCGTTATCTAGCTGCCACAATAGCTTTTGGCCAATGCAATCACAAAAGTAAGATATTTGCCGTTGGCTAGCTCAACCAAGTGGCAGTTGTATGGGATATTAATCAAATTGGTTTTTCTGGCATACCTACATGCAAAGAAAAAAGGAAGAAATTGATAGATATTCTGATTGCATGCCTATGCCTGATTATTTTACTTGGATTTAAGAATTAGCCTTTTTTTTCAACTTATGCTCGGTGCTTTAAGATGGGATTTCTCAGACGATTCTGACTTGTAGAGAAATCATTCAACTCTAACCACGAATTTCCAGACATAACTGGACATTAATGTTAAAGTTTGCCCACTTAAAATGAAATATTGGCTACTGTTTTAAAGACAGACTATGGCTATTAAATAAGTTCTTCCGATTTTAACTAGTGCACTTTTGCCAGCATTCCCATTAGGCCAGAGAATACAATCCATGTAGCCATTACACCATTTTATTAGCGATATCCCAAATCATCAATTCACTTGTTTGGATGAGAGTACACCGAGTCCAATTGGATGTCAGAAAAGTTTCTTATCGCGATTCTCTGCAAGCTCTTTTCCATTCATCCTTGACATGCTAAAAGATAAGCCAGAGGAGTTATTTCAGGCCAAAATAATGCTATCAATATCAATTCCATCGAGATTCAATTGGATTTCTTTGGCAATCTTTGAGCATTGTCAGCAAATCCCAGGGAAAAACTAACAACAAGGTTTTTAGAGATAGGGAAAAAAATTTAAAGTGGGAATGCTATGGAAGTAGACTTATCTGTGCTAATTAAAGCACTATTTAAAAGTTTGTTATGCATTTTTGTAGCTTTAGTATAGAAAAATTAAAATTCAAACTAACGTACGTCTATTTAGACGATTTGTAAAATTCAAATCCCAGGCAAAGTAAGTTCCTCCAATCCCTATATATAATTAATCACTAATACCTTAAAATTAACGGGACTATAATGAGCATTGATGTGTCGTCAATGAATGTAAACATCATTTATTTCGTTCGCCTTTAAAACAGCCTGATGAAAAATAACATTTTTGCTTCGTTAAATAAAACGTGACACTAATTAATTTTGTAATGAATATCATTTGATTCGAGAAGTGATTTTAACTAGAATTTATTTTCCCTTCCAATGCAAAATACCACTGGAGTTTTAGAGGCAACACAAACATAGTTTGCTACCTATTTACTACATCCTGGTACATTTCATGCGATAAATATAATTCCGAATGATGAATTTCAAAACTGGTAATTTAATATCAATAGATATTTCGATGCCAAAAATGCAAAGCTAATTTACTCGCATTTTGGAATTTTACCACACAAAAAAATGGTTCTTATCCAAACGGTGACATTTCATAGACTACGAGGAATCGTCTATTTATTAAAAGTAGCAATATAATAATGACACGCACTAAAGATGCTCCATTGAAATCCATTGAAAATGCGTGATCAGTGATGCATATTTCTTACACTACATTGTACATATGAGTAAAATGGGTGCCTTTTTCTCCTTTCTAATGAAATCTGGGGACAAACAGTGGCAGAAGCAGAAAAAAGAAGAAAAGTTGTCGAATTGGTGCTATTGGTTTGGCATAGGCTGAGAGAGAGGCTCATATTTCTTTGCGGAAATTGGATGCCAGAGAATTATAGTGGAACAAGTGGGCCTATATTCAGATATACATATATTAGGCTCGGGAAATTACACTGGTGCAGTTCCCTTGATGAAGGATTGCACGGAGGAAACGTGTAAAATTCAAATGGCAGTCAAATGAGATTCTAGCTCGTTATTTTTTAACGAGTGACTGTATGCCATGCCAGCACAAAAAAAGCCTAAGGCCACCAATAAAAAAGAAACGAAGGAGAGGAAGAAGAATGATGCTAAAAGAGAGAAAAAATACAAACGAATAAAATGGCACAGTTTTAGACAAGCAGAGTGATAGAGAGATCACTGGGAGAAAAATATTACCACCGTGGAAAGGGCAATGGGGAATATATAAAGGAAAAAATACACATCCAATAAATTATAAGGAATTGAAGAAATCGTATTTTACTCGATATGCAGCATTCAGATTGCCAGACTTTAAGTTGCAAGTTTTTTCCTGGAGATACTAGTCTTTTTCCCTTCCTTTTTTTGAAAGAGAATCGATAATAAATATCCATCAAGAAACTTAAGAATACTGTAAGTGTGCTTTAGCAGGGGATAAGCATTTCGTGTCATATATCAAAAAGGTAGGCGCAATAACAGGTCTTTAGGAGAGAAAAACAAATCATAAATTTCTTTGAATTACTCCCATTTTTAAGATAATCGTCAATCACACATGAATGATTTTAAAAAATACACATTCATTTTTGGATATTTTTTTCTGGAAAACATAGCGAGTTGATGCATGGGAATTTGCATTCTTGGGAATGTCTGGTAATACATATCCATCAATATTTTTTTTTAAATAAGCAAAGTATAGCTAAGGGTGATCCTTAGCATAAATCAAACTGGCAGTTGCACTAACGGCATTTTAGGAAAAACAAATCAATTTTGATATTTCCATATTTTTTTATTTCTAACCTATAATAGCATAATTTAAAATCAATATGTATTGTTCTTACTTTGACGATTGCATGGTCAAATATAAATTTCATATTATTACAAATGCTTATCTCCATTAATGTGCATGGAAAAATAAACTATATACAATAAAAACCTGGGGAAAGGACCACCTCTGTATGGTGACTGTTTTTCATAAAATAGTCTTAGAACAATATATTGCCATGCACCTGTTTATCGAGTATAGTGACCAGTGTGTGCCATCACTTTTGCATATTTTTCATTGGCAATACATGGAGATATAAACTATACGGTAAAAAACCTAGGGAAATGATTACCTCTGTATCATGACCACTTTTCATAAAATAGTCTTAGAACAATACATTGCCGCTATAAATGTGTTCTGTATAGGGATCATGCACCTGTCTATCGGGTATAGTGACCAATATGTGCCATCACTTTTGCATATTTTCCATTGGCAATGCACCTAATAAAGTGCCCAGTTTCAACCAGAAATCATGTCAACTAAATCGTGTACCATTTTGTTTCCATCTGTTCTTTTATGGACAAGAACTTTTGCATCCCCACTTGCACCAAGTACATTTTTCGCAATTTTGCTAACAGTTTCGTTCATATTTGTACGTTGGAATTAAGCCCTTTGCGTGCCGACTAGCGGGAGCAGTGCTGTCGATATCTTTTCTGTCGCGTCTCAATCCTTCTCCCCATACATGCAACGTACATTAATCTCCAGTTGTAGCAGGATTCCACCCTCAGAGACCAATTCTTTTTTGCAGGAAGAGCGATACAGGCGTACAAAAAATATGATAAAAAGTAAGCTCTTATTGAAGAGGAAAAATCCGTCGAAAATCCATTTTGAACAAAGTGCAGTTGAATGAAGGAGGGTTAGGACCCACTTGTCGCTGTGAGCAACTCCTTTATGCCTGTGATCATCATCCCGCCACCTGATTGATTATCTGAGAGGCCCAGGAATTAGCCTTTCAAAAACGAAATGGCAAGAAAGGAGGGAATATGTTACCATTAATCATCAGATATTCAAAGATAAGCCAGGGATGGGCTCCGCGCCATCTGTTTGCAAATGGTGTCACTCAAAAATGCACGTACTTGATGCGAAGCAGACCTTAAAATCTAAGGGACTTAACACCGACTTAAAAGCGGAAATTGAAGCACTTTTCAGCTAATGCAGAAAACGATTTGTTTTAATGCACTTCTCCGTGAAGGGCTCTGAAAATCGCAGTTTTATTGACGAAGCTTGATTTCACTGTAATATAATCTTTGATACAGCAAAGTCTGGTTTTATCTTAAATCATATAGGCTACACGTATAACATTTTGTTGCCAGTCTTGCATGATCATGGCGACAAAATGACGTTAAGCTTGGTTTACGAGTAACGCTACACTGTGTGTCGTTAGTGATCGTTTTGTCGTCATGATCATGCAAGACTGACAACAAACGACAAAACATTATACGTGTAGACCAGGCTTGACTGATATGCATTCAAGCAATGAGAACAAAATAATTTCTAGAAAATGGTATTTTTTGTCAAATCTTTGTGCTTTAACCCCTCAAATGATTTTAGTGTTATAAAGCACATTTCCATAACTTATTTCTCAATCTGTGCATGGGGTTTTGCTACAAAATGTGTGCTCAACTCTATTGTTTTAATGCACATTTCCTGAAGTTATTTCTCAATCTGTGCACAAAATTTGTACAAAAACATGAAGGCATCTAGCAAAGTGTGCACTGCAGCCACGCTGGGCTATTGTTTCAATGCACGCAGGCTGGCAATAATAAGAGGGAGGGGAAAAGCGTATTGTTTTTATCGCAAAATAATTCCAGTATATAAAAAGGCTCGTTCAATGTTTCATTGTAAAGATATGCAAAAGCATCGCCGGCTGAGCATCGTAGGATGCATGTTTCAACTGATCCATAGGAGCTTTTGAAATGTCACCGTAAATGTTGATAAATGCATTTTCAAATCCCTGGGTAGCGATTACTTATTTCAGATTCAAAAACTGCAATATAGAAAATAGTGAGTGCGGGCCAAGATACATCAAACACGCGAAAATAGGCACACATCCACCTCTATTATTCTTCTTGTAAGGATCCCTATACAAATCCAACGTTAGTTTTCATGGCAAGTCGTCAGCAATCCTCAATGGCTTTCACTCCATATAGACACGAATCGCATTCAAAATCGAAAATACCCCTATTTGAAATACAGGAAAAGTGGATAGAAAAAAAGTTTTTTTTTTCCCTCGCCAAATATTTCGGAAATACGCAGCAAAAATAAAATTATTCCACAAGTGATTTCTTTTTTTTTTTTCGTTGTCTTTATTTCAGATAAATAAACACCTAATTTGCTATTCGATAAAACCTTAAAGATAAAAATTCTGTTTTGTGAAAATGATGGATGATGCGATTCCTTAAAGGTCGTAACAATTATTACATTTTTTTTTCTCGCGTTTATCAGAAAATTGGTGGTGGAAAAAATGAAAGCTTTATTGGCAAATGCAAACAACAACTGTAAAAAAGTATGGCAAAAACCTGAGTGAAAGGTGATGTATCGGTTTTGGAAATGCATAATTCCCAACGGTAATCAGTATTCAGTTTCCGCATTTTAATTGTGCGATTAATAGCCTTCCTGTTTGGGGCTTTTTCGTATAATCAACCGCACGAATTGGATGACATCAAAGTTGGCGAGGTTTAGTAATTATTTTGATGATCATTCTGTAGCCTGATCTTCCAGTGTTGATAATTTAACAAAAACAGGGTGTCCAGACATGAAAATGTCTACAAGAAACTGCTCCAAGTTTAATCTTCGCAAGATGGTCCACAAATCATAATTTTTTTATATCCTGCTCTTCCTTTAACTTCTCCAGACTGTTCAACCTCAATAAATGTATCAATTAAAACGCTACATATCCCATTTGGCAAATAAATGCTTAAGAATGCAATTAAAGCACAGATGCTACCATTGAAATAATATATTAAAATGGAGGCCGCAAAACGGGCTGGCCTATCAGGAACAGCAGCGTTTCCTATTATTATCAACTTAAGGTATCAATATAATAAATTGCATACAAATTGAGTAAGGCGCAGCAAAGTATACGCTTTTCTCTTTGGAAAAAATGGTGGCAACCAGCTGCCTTTGCAACCTCGGCTCAGTTAATTGTAATTGCCTTAAATGTTTGCATTTCATTTTCTTATTTCTGAACTTAATTGCCTCGTTTTCTATAAATGTTGCTCTTAATGACAAAGCCTCACATCACATTATTGTTTTACCCTGCAATTTTCTTTGCAGGAGCCAGAGTCATTACGGCTTACCGGAAGGCAATACGTCATCTTTCCTCATCGACAAGGTAAATAACACTAAAGTTTTAAGACCATTTATTTAAGGTCTAATTAATGGTGAACAAAGTTTTCTCACTAATATGAAATTGTAGAGGCACTTAAATAAAGGAGACCGAAGAAATTGAGGGCAAATGTTATCGCTCCTTAATTATTAGCATGAACGTTAGAGGGATTGGGCAAGTTTCTTTAATCTTGACGACATTGGCAACACTGTTTTTTTGGCCAATGCGCATGCGTGGGGACGACGTTCGTGGGTGTGTGGTTGATGGCAGACTACAATTTCATTAGTTTAACGTGATACCACAACGTCTTTGAGGAGCATAATGATATATCCAGTTTCATCAGTGATCACTTGCTTTCAACATAAACTCGAATTTTTTGAAAGAATTTTATTGAAAATCCAGGTTAATGGCAAGGATGCAAACCATCTTAGGTATGGAGTTTGTTGACAACATCCATTTTCTCTTGCTGAATGCCTACGTGTAAGCTAGGTTTTTTTTCCGTTTGCGAGGGAATTTTGTGTGCTTGATAAATGGTCGTTTTCCTGTTGAAAATACAGTGTGTGCCAATGGGAACTAATTGTACTTCTTTTCATCGCAAGGAGGATTTTGTATCCCTTGACTTAAGCTTGATTGATGCTTTGATTAAGAATTAGGAAGCGCACATAACAAACAATGGCAAAAAGCCATTATTCTAGCAATTTAAACAATTCCCGACATTGTTTATAAAGAATGTGTTTAAGCATACACGTATATAGCGAGTCTCTTTCAACCCATATACTGTTAATATTACCAAAGGCATAATTACACTATTGTCAGTAGAAGAAACCGAATGAGCATTAGGCAAGAAATCAGAAATCAATTACACAGTCTAGAAAAAGAAAATTTCCGGCAATAATCACGTTATTTTTGGGAATTTTTAAAGCTTTATAATGAATGACAGTTCATCAATTCACTTGATGGTATAGAGCAAATCTTGGTTTTTCTTTGTATCGAATAGGAATTAGGCCAGTTTCTGTTCATGTAGCAAGGATATCTTGTTAGGTTGATTCAATCAAATATTTTTACAAGAAGATTTTGCAAAACACTATATACGTAACCAACGAGACAGAAATATCTTCGATTTTGCCATATCGAATTAGGGCCATATAGAGGATGATGCTTGATGCAATAAGGTCTTGATACTTGCTTTTAGGCGTCGCAATTTCTTTTCATAATATGAAAGTAGCAATTAATTTTCTGCTTCTGGGCTTATTCTTTGTCTGTCTAAGATTTAATTCACACTGACGAGCGCCGAAAAAGATTATATTGATTGTGTAAAACAGCTTGCAAACATTGAAAGTAACAGGTTCTCTGCCTTACAAGTTTCATTATTGATCATATTCCTGTTGCTTTTTTCTGTTGGGATTTTTAATCCATAGAAGGGTTCAACGAGATACTTTAATTAGGGAAAAAAACTTCGATTAAAGTTAAGATCAAAATACTGGAATCCAATTTGATATCAATGTACTTTTTCAACGACGACGTCTCCAACATTAAGTTTAGAAACAAGTTTTCAATTGGAAAAAAGATGTTAGAACAGATTACATAATTTAAACTAAGATTTACATAATGTTCCATGCTGCACTAGATTCCTCGAAGACGTACGAGAGTGCTCGAGAGCTGCAAATTTGGTGCATTTAATGATAGATTTAAAATGCTGTTTTCTACGTCTATACAAAGAATAATATGTAAATTAAATTTGTTTTTAGACGATAAATTAAGGCTGGCTACAAACACAAGCTGGGCTTGTACGAATGAAAATTCTCCGCCTCAGCCGAAACATGAGTACGGGGAAATTAAATTCAGGATTAATTAACATAAAAGTTAAGTTAATACGTGTCTCGGCGTCTTCGTGCTCTACGTTTCAATTAAATCTAACCTCAATTAATGCTGCACTAAGAACTAGGATCCAGATAATTTGGGGCTAATTTTAAGTAATTTGTGCACAGGAGCAGAAACACAACCTCAGAAATAGTCAAAATTTAGCGATAGCAGCACAGAACTTAATTGAAATCGTATACTTACATCGAGTCTGCAAAACCCATCGATCTACAGTATATGTAGAACCAATAGGATCTTCGCATTACATTCTAGGAATATTGCACAAAGGAAAATTCCGCACATCTAACCTAACCTACTGTACAAGTTCATTGCAACTAAATTGGCCTCTATTACCAATACACCTGTACTTTCCTTAAATTTTGATTCCTTAAAGATTTGAAATTAATTGCATTTTTTTAATAAACTTTACCTATATTTCTCGTTGAAATGAAATAACGAAAAACAGATTGTATGAAATAACAACAGGGAGCTGAAGAAATAATAATGTTATAATTTTATTTTTTTTTTACCGACAAGGTTGGCTTAGTGGTTACGCTTAGCTCCTTGAACCCCAGTCGGCTATCCTGGTTGTGGTTTTTCGTGGTTCCCCACAACATATCGGCGGATACCGGGATAGTTCCCACATAAAGCGGCCACGACCATAAACTAAAAATCTGGCACTTTGGTCCCTGCCTCTTGAAGAGCAAAATACCAGCTATAGTACACTCGTGTTGATTTGACTTTCTCCTTTAAATTATCGAATATTTAGGGTCTCTTAGAGTATAATATCAAGAGCCACCACAGAAAGCCAAGAAGAAAGTGATATGCAAATCAGCAAAGTGTTGCTTCAAAGTGTGCCACATTAATTTGTAAATTGATCTAGCACCGAGCCTATCCTATATTAAAGTGCGTACGTTCGTTTGTTCGCATGTCCCAGCTTTATTTTTTTCTCACCGGATGGCGCACTACACATATAGGGGGGTGAACCAGTAAGGTTGCTCGAGGCTTTTTGTGTTGTTAACATCCTAGTAACGCCACCTGCTAACAAATAAGGAAAACCAGCGCGTTTATTTAAAATCTTCGTTTGAGTATGATCAAGGGATTAGGGTACGTATTTATCAGGAGATTAGGGTATTTATCAGGGGATTAGGGTGTGGATCAGTGTGATTATATGCGGATCAATGTTTTTTTAGGATTAAGGGGCAAAAAATTATTTAAAATGCTTTTGACATTTTAGCCTCTTTCCCTTGATATTTTTTTATACTTTTAATTGAAAAATTTGCTCTCCTTGCTGCTACCTTTAGTGTAATTAATTATTCTTAATGTAAAAAGCAGCAGCAAAGAACAAATTTGTCTATTAAAAGCACAAAAAACTCGCCAAATATCAAGCTATAGGGATAGAGGTAAAAATTTCAAGAGCATTTTAATTTTTTTTTTACGTAAATAAAGTAGTTAGCAAAATCAAAACTAGAATTTAAAATTATGCGTGGAACCATTATTTTACATCTACATGTATTATTAATTTAAAAAAAACTAAAACGCCCAGGAAACGAACCAACAGCCTATAAAACCTTAGTTTATCTCCTTCCAGATTATGCTAACTTATTGCTACATTAGAAGATCCACTTAGGAAATTTAAGTATTTTTCTATTGGCAAAATAGTTTGCTGCACCCTGTGAGTCACATTTGGCACAGGGAGTCATTTGCAATGTCCCACCATCTGATTTACATACTAGTACAATTGTACATTTACATCTTTATTCTGTACTCTTTTAGATTCCACTGGTATTATTACGTGCATGTCGTACTGGATAGTGATTGAAGGGTGTTGTAGGACAACTGGTTGAAGTTGACATACTGTACATGTATTAAGGTAGAAATTTGCATTCATGTTTTCTCATTATACTCCATTCTAATCGCAATGTAGCACAAGTATACTGGTATTGTTTGTAATACACTAAATGTAGAACGACTTGTTAAAAGTACCTAACAGGTTAGTTCAAAGGTGCCCAAACCATTACCCGCGGGCCACATTTGGCCATTTTACATTTGTAATTTACATAACCTAAATTACGTGACCCTGAAATGCAAAAATGCGCATACAAAATTGTCTAGGATTTTTGGAATGCATATTGAAAGTTAAGACATTCCTTTGAAAATGTAGCCATCAGCATTTGGAGTTTTAGAACCTTAGCAGAAAGGTGTTGACTTAAAACCGAGCATTTCAACCATGCTACCGAAATGCAAAAGAGCCGCTATCAAGGTACTTATCAAGGGCGTTATCTTCCACCATAATAGAAGTCTTAAAATGTATTTTCAATGCATCGCTGCTTATAAAACTTTGCCATTTTTTTTATCATACCGCGCATTTATAAACAATTCCGATAGTGGAAGC
This sequence comes from Xestoiulus laeticollis, assembly GCA_034698905.1. NCBI lineage: Eukaryota > Metazoa > Arthropoda > Diplopoda > Julida > Julidae > Xestoiulus > Xestoiulus laeticollis. Next base: position 10,395 of record JAQGCC010000092.1, on the reverse strand, counting down.
TGATTTGGCTTCTGAATGCCAACGGAGAGTCATAAACTTGGCGATAAAAACAATAAAGTCAAATTAACTAAAAAAACGTATACATCATTAAAAAACACAGCGACACTATTAGGAGAGAAAGCCCATTGAAGGCATTATGGGACGGAGTTAAAAAAGCTCATTAAGGTATGTGTTATTTTTATAGTTCACTTCATCGGTGATGCCATCATGGAAATTCTTTTGTTCGTAGCAAAATCCTCCTCGCCCCTCCCCCTTTTAATGTGTTTTAAGCAGTGCCATCAATTTCAACGCCGTGCAATGGATGAAGAAAGGCGATGTTAAGCCCAATCGATTATTCAACTTTTGCCTGTTGTAATACATCCACTGAGGCCACTTTGTCAAACTCCAATCATTTTTCTTGAAAATTTTTCAAACAATATACTGTAAGTCGAGAGAACTTAGGCAGCGCCCTCTAAAAATGCGGCCAACAATTGAGCACTTGTAAACTGACAACAAATGCATGAATACAACCTCCTCCTTTCAATTCCCATTTTAAACAACTCCCAGTTTGTATTTCTTGGTTAATTTAACCCTGGAGAGGAAATCTTTAATTCCCATTTCTGCTAACAATCAAAGAAGCCTGTTGAAATTTCATGAAAATGGCAAGCGATGACGTCACAACTGCCCACGCGCGATTTGGGAATTGCTTTCGAGAAAAGGTCGTTAAATAAATTCAGTTAACTAATCTGCTTATTCAGCGGGTTGTTCATAATTCAATCAATGGAGCATTTTATTTTTGTTGGAAAACTTTTATAAATATACCTGAGAATGTATAGAAGTCGCTTTTTTCGACTATACATTCAACGTTTTTTTTTTCCCCGGAAATAACCAACTTTTCTGAAGTACGGCAAGTTGCATTTGTGCAATCTCTAAGTCGCAATTCGATGCTGAAACCAATAATCTGCTGAAAGTGGCTTTAAAAAGCCAAATTCTGGCCTTAAATCGGTATTTCAAGGAACCTGACTGTCAAGATTCGCAATTGGAAATATATACTATTGCTTAACACGGAAATGGTATTACCAAAATGGGTGTTACAAAAGTTATTTTTTTACATTTTGGAAGACGTACCGATTTGCTTTAAATACTATTTTTCTATTACGTTTTTCGATATGCTATGGGAATTGGTATTGCAAGTTTAATGCATTTTTAAGTTTTTCTATTTTACATTATTTTCGGAAATATTCACTTTCGGACATTTGAGGCGGTGTACATACTCTTTACATGTAGATTGTGTGAAATGTAATCGGGCATTTGGGGCAGTGTACATGTAGATTGTGTGAAATATAATTTTAAATGCTTTAAGGGTATTGAAACAACCACTTTATAAAATGCTACATAGCATTTTACATGTATTGGCTGCAGCTGTAGTTAGGCAAATGATGCATACACTAATGCTCCTAATGATTGCCTGCTTTTAAGGGGCAGCTTACTTTGATGCTGATTTATTCATGCATTACAAAAACTAGATTTTACAGAATTTACAATTAGTTTGTATAAATTACGTTAATTTTTACGATTTAAGCTGTAGCGATGAGCTCCAAAACAAATTTTTGTTTGGAATAATGTTGTGCAATTTAAGTTTGGGATTCTGTAATAAACGAATGCCCCCACGCAAACCTGTAGAGGCACGTTCAAAGTGCACAGAAAAGGCAGCCCTGTCACAAATGGTAGGAAATCGGACGACTTTTCCCATTTCCGTTCAAACTCCAAGCTGCAATTTGGAGTTGAACATTCACTTAACTATAGAAAATCCTCTCTCAAATAATGTTTCCCATAACACGATATAGATGGAAGCGTAGAGACATTCCCCCTCCTCTTTTTCTTTCCACACTAAGCTCCAATAGTCTTCTATCTATATTACCCACATTTCTACATCAATCCACCTTTTCATATTTTCCACCTATTTTTATACCCTCATCATATTCTCTAGCCGTTTTTTTTTTCTCCTCTTCTTCTCTCTTTCCAAAGTAGAAAAAGGGTTTTACAGTCGCAAACGACTTTGGGTTTACTTTCTGAGCTCTGCAGCAGCAATCAATGCAAATGTTTCTGCTATTTTCCCCCACATTTCCCTTGCCCAATATGCCTTTTTTGCATACAAAGACCCCTTCGTCAACGTTAGACTATCAATCTAGTTACAAAAGGCAGACAAAGAAGGAGAAAAGCCTCGTGCAAAATGCATTTGAAAAATTGCCAACATGATTTTGACGACTTGTTGCAATGTGCGAGTGAGGGCGCATGCGCGGCCCCCAACAGTTACCATGGCAATGGCCGTGGATGTTATCATCAAAGCGCCATTAAACGTGACAAAAGTGAAAGTTGCGCCACCCAACTAGAAAATAGCCTTTGAACAAAATCGATATTTGGGAACGGGGCCAAATCAGTGCAATTGAAATGAACCCTTCAAGGGGCTTCCCTTCTTTACGTTTTCCATGTCTGATTCCGGGTAGGGACAAATTTAGCAGTTTAAAAAAGGGGGTTTCGGGGATCTAACGAGGGGGGGAGACACTGCAAGATCCATATAGTTGGACATGCACAAATTACCCACCAATAGCATCGTTATAGAACTTAACTTTGTTTGACGGATGTCCCGAGTGGAAAGTATAGCTATATTTCAACTGCTGTGTTCAGCAATTTCAGAATCTTCATTTTTTCCGTTTTAGTTATCAAACTTAGTCTGAAAATTAACACTTGTGTGAGGGGAAAAATGAACCAAAAGTTTTTTTTATTGTAATTAAGATTCGTTAATTTCCTAATCCTCTCCTTTACATTCATTAAGTGGATTTCTTAAAGATTTTTTCTGGAGATAAGTTCACTCAATTTCCTGTCTTACAGTCATTATTATTGTAAACTGAAGCATTTAATTTCTACCTTTGCCATCAAAGGTTAACCTTTAAATTTTCATTTATAAGCGGTGTCACTCTCCAGCAACCTTTTTGTCATAGGCTTTTACTTCCCTTTTCTCAATCCAATGAAGTGGAAAGTCATTTCCTGGTCCTTTTTCCCTCATTTTCCCTTCTTACTCTATAGGGTACTACTACCTAGTTAGGTGGAAAAACAGCGAGTCTCCTTCATTTACTTTCACTCTCCAACATTTCAATTCTTTAGCCCTAAACCTCTATTCTTGGGTCGGTTCCTTCAATCAGTTCAATGATGAGCACTTTTGAAACAATACCACTACACTATTTTTTTTTTTCGTAAAATACCATATCAAGACCATAGCAATTGTGTTTCACTCTTGATGAGATATGTCACAAAAATCTGAGCACTACCTCTTCTCAAAACTACAGTATCAGAGCACTATCTCATAGTAGGACATTAAGATGAATGATTACTGCCCATTAACACCATGAAGTTTGTACTTGAAATTTCGCATTTTCATTTATTGAACCATATAAAACCCGCTTCCAAAGACTGGGCATCACCAATCGTGTTTCCATCGCCCAACTTGGGGGTTTGCACGGTATTGGCCCTTTTGTGATGATGCTACGGTCATAAGAGGGGGCGCTATGCGTTTTCTGACGTTTGTCATTAGAAGCAGCCATTATAAAAGGAATCCTGAAATATAGGAGTCTACACGATATATAGCGTAATGCTCGAGCGCATAAACCTTTTGGATTTTTGTAGGGGGTGGGAGGGGGAGGGTAATCCTTGGTTTAGTCTGTTGCTATTCCCCCCATGTACTTGAAATGGAGTCGATTTCTCCCATCGCATCACAATGCGAATAGAAAGTGCAATCTAAGTTAACGATTTTTGCTAGAAATTACCGTCTTTACTGCCCCCTGACTTCCTCTAGGAAATCAAACTCGGTGTATTTGGACCCAGACCCTTTCGCTTTTCCTCAAAATCGTTCAGTTTTCTACCACTATCAAATGCACTCCGAAGGCCTATTTCCTTATCTTTGCTCTGCGGTACACTATAGCCTTCCAGACAACTTTGCATCCAAACTCACATTAATCCTCTAGGCTTAAATGAATATATTAGTCGGCCCAATGCCACTGCGCATGCGTCGAGGGTTTTATGGCTACGAAATAGGTCTCTGTGCTAGGGCCAACAGGTATTCATTGGGATTGATTGTCAACAAGTTTCTACCAAATGGGGAAGATCCCTGTCTGCATTCATACAGGGTGTCACGTTCTGGAATTAGATGTGGAATACTATATATGATTTATAGCTGTTTATCCATTTATTTTAATAGTGTAGGTCAGTTCGGAATGATAACACAAACAGACACTGATACATTATTTTATGAAAGAGACTTGATTATTGGAAATACAATAACACATTTTGTGTATTTAAAACTGTACGTCTCACCATTAAAAAAGTTTATCATTCCAACAATTCTGTAGTTTTCTTTGTATGCACTAAACTTTTGTTGAAAATAAGGGCAATTTCCATTCCTCGTGATACCCGGGCAAAAGGATCATCCCTTTGGAGGCCCCTGACTGTTACCATTTTGAATTCAAAGATTTAGGATTGTTTCTTTATTTTATTGGAAGCAATATCTGGCTTATTTATTGAACGACTTTAGTTGGGGCTGCGTTTTTTTAGGTGGCGGGAAACACACGTGTTGTGACTGCACGATATTTGAAGACAACTCATCTAAAATCATTCATTTGATGGGATTCACATTTCTATCCATTTTGCTTTCCCTATATATATATTCTCGTGCTTTTTTTTTGTGTATAGGCGAGTCTGGCATTAAGTGGCATTCTGGAAAAGTGACAGTAGGATAGAAATATGACCATATGACCAATATGTGGCATGCATTATTTAGGACGTCTTTGAACAAGGCTATAAAAAAGGGGGTGAGTTTTTAGTTCGAATTCATGATGGAACTCTATAAAATCGACGACAATGATACAATGATTGAGATGAACTCTGAATTTCATTGAGTATTTTTAAACTGGAATAATGAAAAGCATCTGCTTCTTCCCCATAGTTTATGCTCGGATTTTTAGCAAGCTAAAGACCATTGCTTATGCACTTGTCATTTCACAGTTAAGTGATGCCTTTTTTTTGTCCTTTGCAAAAGTGTTCCTTTCTGAATAATCCCCACTCTGTGTGTTTTTTTTTCTCCTGAAGCCTTGCATGTTTGTAGGCACCTAAAAAGGTTTTCGCAGGTGGTTGAATACGTTATTTGGTCTAAGGTGCATTAAAATGAATGCCCCGATGCCTTCTGCATTTGAAATTCAGCGATTTTCCCAGTGCTAAAGGTGCGCACGGGGGCTAGATATTGACTATTTTGGATTTTCGTGGCTTTAAAGCACTGACATATTTTTACATACTGAATACTAACAAAAATTGGCACTTCTATTTGCTTAAAATAAATTACGCTAGTGCGGCTGTTGTTCTGTGCTCTGAATGCGTAATAACAGGTTAAAGGCTTGGCTGGGGTAAAAAAAAACAATGAAAACTTAATTTTAAAGGCTGGGGTACGCCTCTGCTCTCAGCTCAATAAATTTGCATTTTAATTTAATATGGCAAACGTATAGGAAGGGATGGTGGCCCAGGCATTCAATTAGGCCCGCCATGCAGCTTCCCAGTTTTGCAATCTCGAGTTGACTTAGTCGCGTTTTCCACTTTTTCAACCTAATTCCCGATAAATTATTAACCATAAGCTCGCATTAATACCTAATTTATGAGCTATAAGCTTTAGCCATATTAGAATTCAATGACAGAAACCATAAGCTTCTTAAAATACAATTACACCAAATGAAAATGTGCCATTTAATCGTGGCCCTGTTTTCATATAAATTTCCCTGATTTCTGGGGCCATATTTTGGTCCAGACAGTTAAATCACCTGAAAATCCAAATTATAAATCCAGTGTCGTGGTTACATATAGTTTTTTTTCAGCCAAAGTAATGTTAATATTAAAATAACATTCAGAAACAAAGAAAAACTATAGACTAAGTGAGATGGAAAAGTATATATAGCAATGATTCAAACCACAAAATAATTTATTTTTATTTTTTTATTTATATATAGGGTTATTGTGTTTTAGAGGTGGCATTACACGTACAACCCCATGCATATGACTGATAAGACCATTCAGCCCGCAACAAAGAGCGCCATCTGTGAGTAAGCATTAAAACTAAATCGATAAAACCTTAATTTGGTATTCTAATAAAATATAGACAAGTTTTATTTCTATTCATAACCAATTCTACAATAATGAGTGTTTCAATTGAACGTCTATTTAAAATAGATTCTTTACCAAATCTTTAATAATGCACTCATTATTTTTCAACGGTATTTCAAATAGATTCAGGCTTTATGAATAGATTGTATAGAAATCCATTTTAAATGTCTGAGAATGAACTAATTTCTTTTACCCAATGCAAGCTAGAAAACTTTGAAAGTATCCGTTGGATGACTAAGCAAAATCTGTGAAAAAATAACACCACTAATATATTAATATTAGGATCGATAAAAATCGATTTTTGAAAAATGCTTTTTTTTTCCTTTATTCGAATTGCATTATCTTTTGAGTCTAAACTTCGCCCTTCAAGACAATACGTCCAACATAAATGTAATTGTCTTCCCCATTTGACTTTTGTGTAAATCAAACAATTGGGATGCTTGTTTCCCCACCCTTATTTCCTCCCCCAACGCGCTAATTATGCATGAAAGCAATCAAGTATTAAATGTCGATTGCAAACAAAAAGACATTTTGGTTCGCATTAATTAATTCATTTAATTAGTATTGACAAGTCTTAAGCTCTCTTTTTTTAAGTCATGCAGGCATTAAGGAAAACTTTTGCATTTTTTTTTATTTCTGGTAAGAAACCAAGAACATAATTGAATTAGGCATGTACGAGCAATTCGTAATTACAATGGTAGACGTTTTGTCAGGGAAAGTTGAGCAAACTTAAAATTCCACTTAATCAGGATGTAAGCTTAGACAACGGAACGTTTCAAAGCAATGCCATAAACATTTCATGTTACAAAGACCCGAGATATATATTTTAAAAAAATTGCCTAACACAGCGTAAAAATTCAGTGTGTAGAACTGGGAGTGTCATCCCAATGGTTAGTAAACATGAAAATTATTTATCTAGTATTCTGAAATCACTTTGATTCGGGAACATACTTCGAAACAATGTTTTCAATTGCTGTAAAATATTTTCAAACTTAATACAGTGATTAATTGACAAGTAAATTGTATGCTTAAGTCACCACATGCTTGATGAATGTCAACTCCAGGCTGTAAAGAAAAAAATGTTGAGAGAATTAGTACATAAAAATCAGCTTTACACAATTGTAAATCGAAGAAAGTAAGAAAATATATCAGGTGAGCTTAAAACTTTATCCAAAGATTGGCCAGTCTATGCCTAGGATTTAGCTTTCTAAAAACAAATCCTGCCTAAGTTGATAAAATGCCAACGTTTTTCTTTGAAAATTCAGCGTATAACCGAGAGTTAGTAGCCCATAAATAAGGGCAGAAATAAACTGGGGAGATGGAAAAAAATTAAGTCAAATAAAAAAAATAGGAAGAAAAAAAAAATAATGGGGATAAATTGGGAGATGAGTATATGCGAATGTAAGAGAGGAGCAAACGAGCCAATTTGCTAGCTCCAAACACTGTAATTTTCATAGTAAATGAGCAGGCCATAAATTGCTAACGCGGATATTAAAGCTGGCACAAATATCTGTCTTCTTTTCACGTAATAATTAGTTGCAGTTCATAATTGGCTCTTATAATTGCCTTATGTGTCTAATTAGAGGAGAACTTTTTTCTCCTTAAATCTTATTATATTCGGTGCCTTGTGCCAAATGTCTATTGGAAATTAATAAAATTTGCAAAAATGCAAAAATACTACCCATTGTTTGGGAATGACCAAACAACCACTTGCATGCTACATTAAAAATTAATGGGCTTTCTGCACGGAATTTAGCAACCCCCAAATGAGTTCACGTTCGAAATTAGATGTTTTTTCTCTCGTCTTTATATCCAATGTAAGAATTATACGATGCAAGGCACCATGTTGTAAACTTCCCAATTTAGCTAAAATTTAAAGTCTTATAAAACATTTTAAGGGGTAGATGTAGAAATCGTTGGTATCAACCATACTTTTTAGATAAAAACGAATTTCAGGAAATGCTCGGAGAATCTTGCTAAGATTCTTTGCGAATCCCTTGTATTTTCTAAATCAAATTAGATCTTTCCAAAAACATTTTATGAGTTTTTTGGCGAATTTCATATCTTCAAAAACCTCCAAATCCCGTTTAAATCTGTCCCTAATATGAGGACTTAGGGTAGATACTCGTATATAGGGGGAATGAATGATGACCCATGGCCAAGCTGAAACAGCTTGATAAACCAGGAATTAAAAATGAGCCTCGGTCTCATGGGGAATCCTGCCGAAGACTATAGCACCAGTTTGAAATTCTATGCAAAAATTTATGACTGACTCGAAATTGAGTCTTGCCCCATATAATAAACAGTAAAGTGAACCGATAATACAGCTGCTAGTGAGGCATGAAGTTGAATTCTGACCGAGTCAGCACCAAATACATACTAGCCAATGGTCGAAAAAAAAAAAAGCGGATTCAGGGAGTTTCCGAGAAACAATGACCGCACTTATTTGCCTTCTTGTCTTTTCGGAATTGCTGAGATTTAGACATGATCCAAGACGAAAAAGCCTTGAAATTTATGAAAAAAGAATAAGGAAAAGGGGACAGAAAGAGTTGATGGAAATTGAAAATAGTCAAAGGGCATGACATGCCAGAAGGATAACGAATAAAGGGGCGTTGAAGAAAGGATGCAGAACTCGAGAGGGCATCGCTGTCATTAAATTGAAAGCCATTTAAAACAAAGACCTTTTTCTTTAGGAGCTGCAGTGCCATCTATGGACACTTCTGAAGCTTTATGCAGATGCCCACTGAGATGACCCAGGTTGTCAGTGTTCTATAGTATGTATCTTAAAATCCTGTTGTGGCTGTAGAACGAGTAGTTAATTAGTTTTCCAGGGTTGTATGTTTCACGAAGATGCATATTTAAAAGTTTTAATTAAAAGATGAATGGCAATTCACTAATGCGTGCAACGCGTTGATGATTAATTAATTGAAATTTAGGTTAGTCGGTGACGTGCTTCATAACACCGATTAATATCAAAGATTAAATGGGACAAAAGAAAAACCAATAATTAATTACAACATGGATATCACGAATGTTTTTTTAGAAAATAGAAAGGTTTCATATCGCCATCATCTTTATCATTAAACGTCTCGCAATACATTCTGATAAAAAATACACTGTTGTCATTTAAACGACAGGTTAATCTTAATCGATGGTTAGTGGTTTTGTAATTATCAACATTATATATAGTTGCGTCACATCAAATCGGGATAATGTCTAATGTATATAGTTTAAGTTATTACAAATGAAAAAAATGAACGAATTGAACGATAAATAAATAAAGATAAATAAATTTTTATTACTTAATTTTATAGAAATGTGTTAATTTGTTCTCGCAAAATGGATACCGTTATTGAAACTCGTGGCGATGTCTATTAATAATATAACGAACTAATATCCTGTAACGCTTTGGGTGCCTCTAGTATCATTAATATAAAATGTAATTATCGTTATCACACTTTTAGAAAAAGCGCCGTTATTAAAAGTTACTTCCTGAATGGGCTTTCATTGCTAGTTCCCATAATGCAATGCTTTAAAACAATTAAAACTAGACTTATTTTGTAGCGCCATCTAGTAGCAAAAAAGTAAACTAAACTTTGCATTTAATGCAAATTGAATTACTTTATAACTAAACAAATACACGCGTTTATTGCCGCGTTTTTTATACTTTTTTCACTCGAAAAAATATCTGCTATCATAATTAATCTACATTAAAAAAAATTGAATTAAAAAACTCGGATTGAAAAGGATTGGACTTGAAAGAAATTAATTCGTATCATGATCCCCACATTGCTGCAAAATTCATTTTTACATTCTTGTTAATTTTTTATTAAACATTTATGAACTTACGCCGAATTTATGAACTTAGTGACGAACCTTTTATAAATTCTTATTTATGGGCAGATTTTATTTAATATTCCTTCTACATAAATTTAATAAAACGTTGTTTCCAATATAGTAAACGTTAAAAAATTAGATTCAAAATTGCCGGGCAATAGCGTAATGGTCTCATCATTCAAAGGTCAATCTATGGGTGATTAATCGTTTAGCAAAAGCGCCGTTACTTAAAGCAATTAATATCTTAAGATTTAAATGTGCTTTCAGAGGCTTTTGAAGTTTTTATTCCCATAATACATTTATTTATTTATTTATTTATTTATTAGTAATTGAACACTCAAAGAGTACTTGGGTAAGTCAATGTTCATCATCCAATGT